>JXTB01000047.1:260386-288901 GCA_002914805.1 Parasponia andersonii
AAAAAAAAAAAAAAAAAAAGACACCTTTTACATCACATGGTTGAGTTTGACCAGTACACTACATTACATAGCTGTACACATTGGAGATTACCATAATATTGGAGCAAATCACAACTTTCCGAGTTCACACGGAAGAAAAGTCCAATAACAACTTTCAACCAAAGACGATGCGATCTTTACGGGTATATCCCCAAAAAGAAGGGAGGAAAAACGAAAGAAAAATGATATATAGCAATTTGCGGTGCAATAAATGGAATTCGACCTGGAAATTTGTGGCATGACATTCTAGAAGAATGCTAGTCTGTTCTGTTGGTCCTAAGGTTTTGGGCTGCTTTTGCCCTTTAATCCATTTTATTAAAACGTGGTAGGCCCCCCGAATCCTTGTTTATTTATTTAATTAAATTGGAGTATATACGAGAATATTCCATTACAGCACAAGCAAGTATTATGCCCCATTGCAGAGTATTTATAGGAAATGTCCTTTTTTCTTTTTTTTTTTTTCTTTTTAATTTTAAAAAGAGCCATTTCTTACACCTATTGAATAAACAGCCGTTTCATGATTTTATTTTGATCAGTGGCTACTTTTTAGTTGATCTATTCTTTAAAAATACATAAATTCTATATAAAATAAAACAATTTTGTACAAAATAAATAGTTTGATCTATTAAAATTAAATATGAAAAGAGCCAATTTTTAAATTATTTTCAAAAATCGACCATTTTTAATAGTATTTGAAAATAGCCATTTTTCAAACAATGACCAAAAAATTCGGCCATTTAGCCGTAAATCCCATAAGAATTGGGAAATTAAGAGAATTAGGATTCTTTTGATTCGAATTTACTTTTTTAGTAGTGTCTTTCAAAATTACTTTTCTAGTAGTCCCCATGAAAGAAATGTTCAAAACACCCTCCGATTAGAATGGGCTGGAAATCATGGTCAAAGCTTTTAAGCTCCCTTATTCATTGTTTTTTCAATAGAGGAGTTGCTACTAGACGTGGCAAAATGAGCGAGTCGGGCCGGGTGATCAGTCGGCCCGGAATTATAAAAATTGAGCCCGACTTGTAGGCCCGTTTGGGCTCCTAGGTGGGTTGGGTTGGGCCTTGCCTAAAACGGGCCAGTCCGTACAGGCCTATTTTGGCCTAAATTAAAAAAAAAAATTAATTTTTTTTAAAAAATAAGATTATTATTTATATAATTAGTTAAAATATTAGAAATTTAAAAATAAAATTATAACAAAATAAATAATATGTTATTTTTTTTTTCTTATTGATAAAATTTATAAATAATTAAATAAGCTAAAGCTAAAAGATATATAAGTTGAATAGTCGATTAAAAAAAAATTAAAACAAAAATTTAAGAAAATTATTTAGAATAAGATTGAAATTTGAAAGTGTGAAAAAAAATAAAAAAATGTGTATTTATAAGCATTGGAAAAAGTTTTATATTTAAATTTATTTAAAAACTTTTTTAAAAAAGAAAAAAAATTGACAGACTAGGTCGGGCCACCTCATGCAGGCTAGATTGGCGGGTCTAGAAATCTAGGCCCAACTCGGCCCGTTTGGCCTGGCCTTTTTTGCTATCTTTAGGTGCTATTGTTAAGATTATGCCCAAAAAAATGTTTATTATTTATGAATGTTAATTGAATATTTTAGATATTCAATAAAAGGAATATTTCACGCATAGTATTTATGATCATGCTTTGATTATTAGTACAATAATAAATGTCAAAAGGCTCTATGATTTATTTATTAGAGAAATATTTTAATAAAGCTTTTTTTATTAAAGTTAAGACATATTTTCTCTTATTTAATTAAATAAGATTGTTCAAAACTAATAAGAGAAGCTGGACATTTCTCTTGGATCGTATTGCAAGACTTTATCCATTTATAATGTGTCTTAATCTATATTGGTATGACCATGTGCAAAAGTCTTAGTGTATAAATATTAAACAAGAACCATGTGAAATATATTCTTGTAATAATTGTCATTGACATAAACATATTCTCACAAACTTGATAATTAACGCATGTCTTTCTTAATCTTGAAATTAAGTGATGAACCCGTATTTATAGATTGTACTAATTGAGATGTTAAAAGATACGAATCAATAAATTAACGATCTAGACTCTGACATTTTGGTAATTTATTATTATGGGCATTGGGAACATATGCTTATAAATATAGAATCTACAACTTTATTATATAGAAAAGTGAATACTGCATTGAGGAGCTATAGGAGTTTGGATGATTTAAATCTTAGCTAAGCAATTAATAAAATTATTTATTAATTGAAGACTTTTTATAAGTCTGGTTGTCTATTAGTTGTAGTTTTGTATTAATGAATTGAAAGATATAATTGGAGGGGCAAAATAGTAATTTTACCTAGCTTCAATTATCAGTATTCATGTGGGGATACACATACAAATGTTAATTATTTAATGAATAGAATTTTAATTATAAAGTATCTTGTGATATTTATGCTGGAGTTAGTTAGAATAAATTTCCGGAAAATATTTTCATAAAATCATTTTTAAGAACGCTATAGTTTTGTAAAATCAAGAAACACAGCGGAATTGGTCGTTTAAAATATTTATTTTTATAAAATATTTCGGATCATGATCTAATATAAATTGACTCTTGATCTAGACAAGAACAATACCCAGATTCGCTCCACGACCTTCTTGTTTTTCCGTTTATTCTCGAAAGCCGTTTGATTGATCCAGTGAGTGGTCACCTTCTTAATTCGCAACAAAGAGATCTGCGGATGAACAAGAAGACAATCTCTTCGAACCGATTTCTCCAGGATGGCCGAAACACTAAGGATAGTGAATCCCTAGTGATGGCCGATTTTCTCTACTCTCTCTCTCTCTCTATTTTTCGTGTGACACTCTCTTCTCAAGGGGGTGTTTCATGTGTAACACTTATATCTGATTATTAGAGAACTTTTCTCTTAACTATAGAGAGATTAGTAAACCCTAATGGGCTTATTGAGCTTGTTGGGCTCAACTGATCATCAAATAACTATTGGGCTTTAATTTGAGCTAGATAGGGGACCAAATGGATCCATAAAGCCCAAGCTCCAATGAACCATATACGTACTATCATAATTAACTCTTAGTTATGATTAGGACTTGTCCATTAATATTGGAGCATACCATTATAGGCCCAATATTGAACTCTTGGACTAAATGTCATTTATTTTCTGTGAAGTTTATTAACAATTAATTAGCTTGATCCATTTAGTATATACTATACTTGTAGACATACCCCTAATGCAATGCCATATTAGTAGGATAAAATTACTGTATTACCCCTCTAGTACATATTTACCTTTGAGTTGCCTTTTTTTTATCTAATGTATAATAGTTGACTATGGTATTTATATCTGTTTATACCAACATAGTCAAATTCACATAGTAAATACCGGGACCCTGGTTTATATTATCCAAGTACTTGAAAAAACTTAAAGTGACATCATATGCATGGTGTCCATCATAAAAAACGTTCTACACATTTCATATACATTATCTTCCAAGATATCAGAGTTCGAACCATAAATCAGAACTAATCCTTCAGTAATTTAAAAAGATAAAACACATAAAAATAAGTTCGTTAATCACTAGGATTAAGGTCTTTTACAATAGTACTAGATTAGTAAAATTAGAAATTGAGTTACGAAACTTAACCTCAAATTCTAATTCACTAGGTCCTGTTCGATGCTGTTATAACTTTCTTATAACACACTAGTGTTTCTATCTGAAGACTCACTTCGATAATTAGAGACTTCATTAATTAAATAGACAACACTACATTCTATGGCATAGTAAAGTATCCTATCTTCAATATGCAGAATACGAACAATTTAATTTAGATATAATGAAATAAAGAATATAATGTCTCCCACATATGAACTCATCATACGAATAATTCTTTATTACTCATTTTCATGTCTTAGAATCTTTTAGATGTTTGCATAAGATAAACATACACATCACATGTCTATCAATGGGAGATAAATGAAATAGAAATTCATAACATGGAATTTATTAATAACAAATAGATACTAAATAATCCAATAATTATTGTTTATAACGTCTAAATAATAAACTGCTTTATAGGACATTATTCCAATAATTTAATTCAAGAGTGTAGTTTTGACCTTTAGTGGAATAAGTCCATAATCAATAGTACAAGTCCATTTATATTAAGAGTTTATTAGAATTGGGCCTTTGCCTACTGGAAGTTGAATTAAATAGTTTCATTTAGGCTTGAACTTATATTGACATCTTGAGCAGCATGAGATTAGTTAAATTGGGCTTAAACAATTTGATGTGCAAATACACAAAAGGAATAAAAGGATGAATGAGAAGGTGGGCTTTTGGGGCCTATCTAATCTACTCCTTAGAGCAGAATTTGACCAGCCCATACCCCAAGGCTAGCCAAAATTCATTCTTAAGGAGAAACTTATAAAAAGCTCATCCTCCTATCCTTTGTGAAGTGATTTTTAGTTTTGACTGAAACATTAATTTGGCGACTATACAAAAAAGTGAGAGAGAGAGAGAGAGAGAGAAATTCTTAGTACCATCATTAGAGGTTATTGGAGTCTTTGGATTCTCACTTAAAGTTGATCAAAATCAAGGTACCTATACACTTTTACAATTTCAAGTTTGGTGCTTAGGAAGAAAGACTCATTTGTTGAAGAGACAATTATATTACATGTATTTAGACTATAACTAAGATCCTAAAAGGTATTTATGAAAAACTGTAATCCAAAAAAATTTTTATTTTATATGTTTCTACTCATATTTGATTTTGTTACTTTTTTGTAAATTATAACCAATAATTGCTCCAATCTATTTCTCCCCCACTTGGCCTCTTCTTTCCCTCCTTTTAAAAATGCTAGCCATGCACCTAGATCTGACTTGCAGAGTATACTTAGAATGCCATGGACATGCAGACGATCAACCACCTCTCCGATTCACTTCTCCTCATGGTTCTACGCCTTCATCCCCCAGTCGAGAACGTCATCTTTCGGGTCCATTGTGTTATCTTTGACAATGACAACTCATCTGTTGCTTCCGGTTCTCAATAAGTCTCGTGGCTCTTTCTCTAACCTCTTTTGCTTCGTATTCGGCAGCATCGTGAAGTCCCTTCCTCTTCGTCCTCCTTCGATGATTGTTGTTGATGTAGTTGCTATATTAGAAAATGTGAATTACATGTGCTGTAGTGCTAACAAGTTGGTCAATGGGTCTTAGGAAGTCCTTTGCAATTCCAAGTAATTGTATAAATAACTTTGTAGAAACAATTATTACTCGTTTACTTTCCAGTTTTTTTTCGATATAGTTGTAATGAGTGGCTAGGCTATCTTCCAAATGTGATCATACAAATATATCTATGATCTTATATATTGTTTCATATTTTGAACCATTCTTTTATTATCCTTGCTAATCTTATATTATTTTCATACATTCATCCAATGGTACTTTTTGTAAGATAAATACAAAGATACTTTTTGTAAGATAGACACAGATTGTATGACTAGAAGTAACAAATTAGGGTTATATAACACCAAATTATGACTGTTATGAATTATGTGACTATAGGTATCACATATATGATTATCAATAAATAAAATGTCATATTGTTTCTTGTAAAATTAGATTAATGTTAGACAAACATTACTAAGCTATCATTGGCCAATTTCTATAAAAAAAAAATCTCATTATTGGTCAAGATCACAATAACATATAAAAATTATACAAATCACAATAATAATATCTCACAATATTCATAATAATATAAAATATATTGTGACTGTGAGTCACATAATTGTGACCATAAGTTATAAAATCATGACTACTTCTAATCACGAAATTAGTAACAATAAAAAATAAATTTGTGACCATAAGGTATCATAAAAATTGTGACAGATGGTCACACAAATTCTGACTACTTCTACTCATAATGTTATTAACACAAGAAAATATATTGTGATTATCTGTAACAAAATTTGTGACAGATGGGATTTGAGTTTAGAAAAGAAATAGAATAAACAAAGCATTTAGAGGAATAAAATAAGTGTTAGTTTGGAAATAAAAGAAAAGAAAGTCCATTAAAAAAAAAGAATAAAAAAAGAAAGTGATGGTAGGAAAAGAACTGTACGTTTGGGATGGGAAAATTTGTGAGACATATGGAGAAAATAAGGGAAATGCTCACTTACAAAAACATAAAAAGACGGAATTTTCTAAATGAGTATTTTTTTTCTCTCCAAAAAGCTACCACAAATGTAAATAATTGCTACTAGAAAAGTATATTTGAAATTTGACACTAAAAGACTTATATCCATCATAATTTCTCATAAGAATTTGAGGAAATTTGATTTTTTTTTATGATAATTGTTTGAAAAAATTGAAAAATCTCAGATTTTGAAAATGTTTGAAAATTTCCAAATTTTAATTAGAAAAATATCACTTTAAAAGTATTTATAAAAATACCACTTTTTAATTAATTAATGAAATACTTGAGGAAGCCAGTCAAGTTACCTGATTTTTTCTATCAAGTAACTAGATTAATTACTCCAAATAATCTAACTGGTTGCCTCAAATATCATTGAAAAATATCAATTTTGAAGAAAAATATTATTTTCTAAATATTTATGAAAAATATTATTTTTCTAAACAAATTTTTAAAAGTAATATTTTTTTGGATTTCTAACACTTTTACCTATAAAAAACCAAAAAATTACAAAAATCTGGAAGTCAGACTTCTTTCAAATTTTTGTACAGCTTAATTAGAAAATATTACTTTAAAAAAAATTAAAAAAATGCCATTTCTAAAATAGTATTAGTTACCAATTTCTGAAAACTGGTTACTAGTCAGAAACTGGTAACTAGTTACTGGTTATCTAGTTATAGATACGTTTAGTTATTAGTTAACAGTTTTTGGAAATTAGTTACCGGTTAATAGTTACTATTTAAAGAAATGTAGTTTTCTAGATATTTTATAAAAAATAATATTTTTTAATTAAAACCGTATCTTGAAAAAAACGCTAAGCACCATATTTTTCAAATTTTTTTTTCAGAAAATACTGTATAATGTCTAACTTATCCTATTTGTTTTCTAAATAATTCCGAGTGAAAATTCGGTCCATTTTTCAATTTTTGGCACTTTGGCCTAGAATTTTGTAGAGCCCCAAAGAATTTGCTTCCTAAATTAGACCATGAAAGTTGGGCTTCGTAGCAGGCCAGTCATTTCTGGAATACAGCCCAAGACTTGGTGGCAGAGGATCCATCTCCAACCAGACCCTCAGACCTCTTGGATCCTGGATTGCTCTTCCGTGAAATCCCAATGAAGAAGGTAAAGGGATCTGGTAGAAATTTGGACTCAAATACTATTTTTAGGATTGTTTTTAAAAATGACATTTCTGATAGGATCACAGTATTATATTACGGGAGTCACATAATTTGTGACCATAAAATTATGACTTTTTAGGACTAATCAATGGTCATACAAATGTGTGATCCTCCATGTCGCGTCTTTTTGTTTTTTATTTTTAAAAATTAAACGTTAAAAAGCTTTTTTATGTTGTTGCTTTTCAAATTTTATGTCGTTTATTAGTTTTACTGTCGTTTTCCCGCTGGTGTTGTATTCTTTGGATCTATTGCAGTTTATGTCAGTTTTATTGTTGTTACTTTTGGTGTCATGTTATTATTATGGTTGTGTCGTTTTGATCCCGATGTCGTTTTGACTTTTGAGGTAATTGTTCTTTCTTTTTGTCGTTTTTAGTTGTTGTGTTTTCCAGTTGATGTCGCATTTCCAATCTATTGCGTTTATATGTAATCCAGTCTTTAACGAGAAAAACAAAAAGGTTAAATTCCTAATCTCAAGTATTCATGAAAAACAAGAACACTTGTTAAATTCCGATATCACAAGAATTCATATTAGCTCTCCCCCTCCCTCAAAATTTAAAACCTTACGAGTAAACACGAGGAAAATAATTCAACTGCTGAAAAAGTGGTTTACCTGAAGAAAACTCGGAGTTGAAATGATCATTCAAGTGGTCATAGAAGAACAAAAGGAAGCCTGATTTGTAACAGTAACGTCAGAAAATAAGAAACAGGTATTATAGGTTTTATCCAAACTCAACCTATAATTTTTATTAAAACTCGAACGTCTCATGGCCAATTCCATCCAAATAAAAGGAAAAAAAAAGTGGGGCAAATTTAGAAGTTCTAATTATGAGGCCAATCGATCTTTCACTAGGTCTAAAATTATTATGAATGTCTGAGAAAGAGTGATTCGAATTCTAATTAGACTAATTTATGTATAAATTTCATAATATATTAAAAAAAACTTATAATTACGAAGAATAATGAATTATGTATCTACAACGATTTCTCCCAAATTTGCTGTAGGAAAGAAATTTACCACATAAAAACAGTTAGTAAATACGTCTAAAGTAAAATATAAAAAAAGTAAAAAATAAAAAACAAATAGATTCATATACAAACAAGTGATCACAACGTCCATGTAGCACCTAAGACCAAGATATTCCCAACGGTTTTTACTAGAAAGAACTCCGGAACAGACAAATTACAGAAATGCTATGTGAGCTGAGTGATTCAGTCAATGGAGCAACAGGTATGACAAAGTGGACCATATGGTACCCAATTAATGTAGAATTTTCCGTGTATTATTGAAGTACTACAAGATGTAACATCATTTTCGCAAGTAGTGTGTGTTAGTTTTTTTGGGACACTTGGAATGCATCTTTAGCTACATTTTCCAATTGAATGCATCAAACCGAGCAAGGTCTTGGTCAGTGACATATCAAGACAAAACATTTAAATTGGCAGAGAGCCAATTTTACGCAAATATATAATTTGTGGAAAATGGTGTGACCTTCAATTAGTGTCTTTTTTCAAATTTTCATAACCTGAAACTGAGTCTAATCAAACTGTTTAAGGCGACCATTTGATCTAATCAAAATTTTGTCCTAAGCATAAATATTATCTTCCATGCATGTCAGCATTTTGTTTGGATTTAGATACGGACTAGCTTTTTGGAAGATGTTAGTGTGAAGGTCAATGCCTTAATTATAGATACAACACATCTAGCGATTAAAAAAGAATTGGGCCAATCAATAAGGCATCATATCACAATGGTAAATTACTCTTTATAACATGTAATAAAGTGAATAACCTTGTTTTAAACTTAGACTAATTTCATGGGTTTGTAATATCTCCCAAGATATGTTACATAAAAATCATACGAAAGCAACAAATGCTAAAAAGATGGTACAGAAAGCAGGACTTTTTTTTTTTTTTTTAATTACCTCTGGGTCTCAAACACCTAAAATTATGAGCATCTAGTGTGAGATTCTTTTTCACTTTTACATGTCAAATCTTTATCTACCAATGTTCATTGAATTCCAATAGGAACTTTGGCTTAGACCCTCGGTCGATGGATTCTGATTCTTTGAACCAATTGGCATAACCTTTCACCACCGCAGGCACGGAGGAGCTCCAACTCCTGTCTTCCAAATTTACCCATCTCATTGGTCTTATCGGAGAGAAATTAGTAGGGGTATATTAGTCATTGCACTGAGTATTTAAACCCCTATGGATTTAGTGATTAATCTTGCTTTAACATTGGTTTAATACAACGGTTATCTTATCACAAATAACACAGACATCCAAAATCCGACAAACCAAAATTCCTAATACTAATTAATTACTCTTCACTTTTTCTATGAAAAGCAGTAATGCTTTTTGTATTAACCGACCTTTTGATTAATTTCACGTCGTTATCTGAATCTTACTCGCCGGAGAGTGACCGTCGTTTCTCGCCGGGAAATCATCGTTTCTCGTCAGAGAAATATCAATCTCTATCAAATTATCTTCCTCAACGTGAAAATCTAAGCCTCTCTTATCATCATCATCATTATCATGATCATCCAAAGCAATCTCGATTAACCCATCTCTGTCATCGTCTTCATCTTCATCTTCTTCTTCTTTATCTTCCCACCTGAAGCACATATTCTCCGGTGAGTCCCAACAACCAGTCGCTGGGAACTCGCCTTCCGACGAGTTATCGGAATCTGAATCTGGGTTATAGTAAACAGACAATAACGTCTTGTACCTTTCAATACCCGAAACTCGGTTCTCTTCATTTCGCTTCGAACTCGAGTCCTTCTCGTTCTGATCTTCGGCTTCTTCGCCTTCGTGCTCTTCGTAGATGACCTCTAATGGCGCCCTCAAATTCCATTGCACGAACGACTCCTCAAAGCACGGGTTCGGGTCAAAACCCATTTCGGATTCGGAGTCGGTTTCGGATTTGTAATCGACCCAGTTGGGATCTTCGTCTTGCGAACCCGAAATTTGTTCTGGTTCAGTAGTGGAGTAATCGCCGGCTTTGTTCTCCTTAATTTCGGTTGGTTCATCTTCTCTTTGGGTTTGAACGAAATGGGGTTTTTCCACTTTCTTGTTCTCGTCTTCAAATCTCTGAGTTGCACCAAGTCGAAGAAGAGTGAGAAGCAAAATCCCAGTTAAGATCAGAACCGGAGAGAAAACGATTCTCATGAATTGGTGAGGAACGTATAAGAGAATCAAAGCATAGAGAGTAACAATGCTCGAAACTAAAGGACTCGAACAAATGGATGATATGTGGGAAGCCCAAAAGTTCATCATGATCATGGTTTTCAAATATATATTTACAATAAATACGTATATAATTGGTTTTCTACAAAACCCAGAAACAAAATTCAAATCCTAGGGATGATTCTTATGCTCTTCCATGAAGAAAACATTTCCCAGAAAAATAATTATTTCAGGAACTGGGAAATCATCAGAAAAAAAAAAAATCAAGCTAAAGGGCTTGAGGAAAAGAGGAGAAAAAGTCAAGCATGGGATGAGAATTAAAAAAGGGTCGAGAGAGAGAGAGAGAGTTTTAGACTTTAGAGGCTTTAGAAGTATTGGGTTGCGGGGTTTATGGGCTTTGGGGACTTTTGGGGTGCGTAAAGAAAAGGCATGGAATATTATTGTGATTGTGAAGAGGAGAATGCAGGGTTTGATCAGTATAGTGGTAGTGGTGGTGCCTGGTGGTCCCTTGTTTTGTGTCCAGTACTGCACAGTACATTTACCAAGGACGTCATCACTATTTTGTCCCCATTAAATCTACAAATCAGCCTTAAAAGATGTTTCACCACTATATTGTATATTCATTCATGAATATAATCTCTCTGTTATTCCAGGACCCGTCCTGATTCGAGGTTCTTAGCTAACTAAGAAGCACATTTTTCCAAAAGAAATAAGGGGAAGGAAAAAACGAGTCCAAGCAAACCCCTCGTAATTGTTTTTCAATTTCAACTTTCCAGTTATATCAGCTAAATTTTATTCTTGGGACGGGAAATAACTAGGTATTAATCTCTGGAAAAGAGCTAACTAGCCGAGCAAGATAATTCTATGAACTGATGTAGCGTGGCTCTGGTTTAAGAATAGAACTCACATATAAAGTCATCGATCACCTCGAAAGAAAAAAAAAACCCTTTAATACCTGTTGATGGAGGTTTTATCAACAATAAATTTATAAATAATTAAGAGATGTGGCTTGTGTGAATTGAAATAAATAATCAAAGCAAATAAGGAGNNNNCTCGACAAAATTACTCAAGCATTCGAGAACTCGGAGAAGGCTTGGGAGGAAGAGAGAGCGAACCTCCTCTTAGAGAAGCAGCAGATGCTCGAGGAACTGAAAAAAGAGAAGCTCGCCAAGGAAAAACTCGAGGAGAAAGTCGGAGAGCTCGAAAGGGTTGCTTCTGAGTATCCGGACCGTATGAGAGAAGCGACCACCGAGGCAGTTCACAAAGCCATCGAAGAGTTCAAAGCGACCGAGGTCAAAGAACTCGAAGATAAGGCTAGTGACATCGCCTCGTCGACCATCATCTTCAATATATACTGCGAGCATCCGGACTTCGACTTCTCCATCCTTGGCGAGGATGTGGTCGAGCTTGTGCAGAGCTGGAAGGAGGACGTGGACAAGGCTGGTGACGATGGTGACGACGGTGCGGGCCCTTCCTCGTGAAGTTTTGTTGTTTTTTTTAGACAATGTGGGCTTCGTCCCCTCTATGTATAAACAACTTGTTCAATAAAATTTATCCTTCCATATATGCTCCTGAATATTTTTATTTTTTTCATATGATCCTGCAAAATAGCGATGAGAGACGATAGTAAACATAACCAAGTAGTCGACCACAAGTGATCGATCAGTACGCTTTTAGCGATTTAAATCCGACTAACTTAAAACGAATTTTAAGCGTTAGGATGGGTTAGGTCGCTTAAGAAAACAGTTAATACGAGTGATGCAAACTCTAACTGTATTTCAAAAGTTCCATGTCAAAATAGATGATAGCAATATATGTTGATGGAGGTTTTATCAACAATAAATTTATAAATAATTAAGAGATGTGGCTTGTGTGAATTGAAATAAATAATCAAAGCAAATAAGGAGAGAGAGATTTATAGTGGTTCAGCCCCGAAAAAGATGAGCCTACGTCCACTGTTTTCTCACTATAATGATGAATACTCAAGGTTACAATACTCAAAAGCTATTGAAGAATGCTAAAGAATTAGACTACCCAAAGTTTGGAATACTCTAAGCATTTATCTGCTCTGACTTCTATTCTCTGTGACTTATTTCTGCCCAGAATTGGTGATTCCTTCTTCGGAACATAGAGCCCCCTTTATATAGATTGTAGTGACCTTATGTCCCAAGGTTCCCTATGTCTCTAGGATCCTAATTGTATAAACGGGTAACTATACAATCGGGTAACATAAATTAAGTAACAATACAATTGGATAACTACTCAAAAAGGATAACTAGTTAATCGCAAATAGGAGTCTTCAGTTTCCCTTTCCTTGTAGGTTTCTTCCACAGCATTTTCCTATTTCCCTCTTCTTGTAGGTTTCCTTTATAGTGTTTTCGTGTTTCCATTTTCCTATAGGTTTCCTGTTTGTTAAGGAAAACTGCACGGAGAAGATCGCACAAAAACCTGCGGAAGAGGTCGCATATAAGCACCACGAAGGAGGTCGCATATATCCTTCTTGGAGGAGGTCGCATATAATTCTTATGCGACCTTAGGATTCTAGACCGCACAACAATACCTATCACAACAAAGCATGTTTGTGTAATGAACCTGAATAGGTTAAATAACAGAGCTGTAGTCTCTATGATACGTTGAATTGGAAAGTTGTTTAAATTCTGCATTAACTAGCTAGACCTCTTTTATATAGAGCTCTTAACATTCATTCATGAGCATTTACTATTAATTATTTTTGTTATCTTTGACATAAATTTAAGCGTATTCGCGGCAGCAGCAATCTCCAATGCATGCATTGTGGAGCTGCAAATTAATACAAACTGATTCTTCAAAAATATATTTCGTGTGTATGTCTTGTTATGGGTGTTTGCAACGTAGATAAGCAGTTAATTCATGGAGGAAATTTACTAAATTGGAAATGCGGTTAAAGTCATTTTCTTAGCCTCGTATGCACTTCCCTGTGGTTAAATAAATTCAATTCTTCTTAATCACGAGGCCAAGAAAATATCTGTAACTGCTTCAAACCGCAAATATGTAATGTGGTTAAATTAAATCAAGAAACGTAACTTAATTCACATAAAAGTTAAGTTAATGACGTGGCATACTATTAATTTTAGGGATTTTTAATTGGAAATCAAATCTATGTGTTAGGGTGCATGCTAGGCCTCTTTTGGATAGCCTATTAAAATTTGACAATCCTAAAAATAAAGTTGAATGTATTTATAAATCTGTATAAACTACGTATATGCAAGAGATAAATTAGACTCCCTGTCCACACACCAAAATATGGTGTGGATTAGGCTTACTTATGCGGTTGAACATAGTTTCTACCTCCTTTGATTTGATGAGAGATGACCATTCTTATTCCATTATTTGTTTAAATAAAAACAAATAGTGATTCATTTAGAATCATAATCCCATTGTTTGATAGAATCCCACCCAATAAGGTAAGGAATCATGTTATCATCTTTTAGTCAATGTAGTTAAAATCTAATTTTCTATTTCTAGTTTTCAGGACATATAAAACTCGGGATATTTTTTGTTAATACATCACTTATTCTATTCTATTGCACTAAACCGATCAAATAATAGAAAATTATTTCTACTTCACTATAATTCTTATTATTATTCAAATTCTGTTATACTAAACTAAGCACCATTTTAGACTATCTCCAACGTACATCATACTGGCGTGCAAAAGGAAGAATGACATTGGGGTCTTACTCCAACCCAACGCCATTTTTTAATAGCAAATTTCCGTTGAAATAACAAAAGGTGAATAATACCACGCCAATAATGGTGTGGTACTATTCACAAATGCCAAATGCTTATTTTTTTTTTCTTTTGAAGTTTTCTTATTTTGTAAAAAAATCTACAAATTAAATTATAGTTTTCTATTTTTTGACCATAACTACATAGTTTTGAACAAATTAATTACTTTTTGCTACAAACTTCCTATTGTGACCCATATTTTTATTATTATTTTATAATTAATATTTTATAGAGTAAAATTAATATGAAAATAATATGAAACACCAATTACAGTGTAAAAATACAAAATTTTATCAATTTATTGCTCGACATAGACAAATCAAAGATGAAGATGCTTGAATTATGCTTCATAATGCATTAATTGATCATTTGTAAGAGGAATATACTAATTTGGATGGTTAAATAAACATTAATATCTATTTTTCATAATTGTTTTTATGTTTAATTATTAAATATAATGTTTCCATTCACAAATAATTTTGTTAATGTAAATTTGTTGTTTTTAAGTAATACATTAATAATAAATGGGTTATCATAGTTAATAAAATATAATTTAGTAATCTATTAGTTTCTACAATTTTGTTAAGTAATTAAATATATTATTGGATCAATACATGAAAAGAAAAATTGTACATGAGCATAATAAGTGAAATAAGGAATTAGAAAAAAAAAATTTATAAAAAAAGTACATAAAAAAGATTATACACAAAATACTACTTTTTGTGCTAAAAATGGTATAAGGGGCAACCCCCTCTTTCTACCTTTTTAACTCTGAAAAAAAGTGCTCCACTGCTGATTTTACAGAGGTCAGAGATGGAGCACCCTCTTCTTTGGTCTTCCCTCATTCTTCTTCTCCTCCTCTTCCTTGACCTTTTGCGGAGATGAGAGATTTTTTCAGTTTTTATTTAATTTTTTTAAAAATTTTATATCTAGATCTAGTTTAGAGTACCACATTTTGTATAGATTTTAAGTCTATTTATCAAATCTTGAATCTGAGATTTTGTTATTTGATTTAGATTTATTACATGGATGAGTTATTTTTCTTTTCAACGGGCATAGATCTCAATTAGTATTAGAATCATATAGTTATTGGTTTGAATTTACAACTATAAATTATACTCACACACTCTCGTATAAGTGCACACGGTCACAAGTAATATGGATGTAGGAGTTAAGAGTATCGAACCCACGAGGATTGATTACTAAGTCTAATCTAAATATTAAAATTGGTCAATCCTAACTTTATCTAAACAATCAAAATATAGTTTTTTAGAGAAATAAAACCAAGGAAACTAAACTAACACACAAAATAAATGAAAGCAAGCAATAAGAAAAATATCTAGGTTTACTAATTTCCCAATCATTCTTTAAACACACAATCTCCCATTTTCCCTCTTATATTAATTTATATACTAGAGTTGTCAACCGAGAATTCAAATGCATTCATAAACTTCTTTCCAAGATATAAGTGAAAATGTATAGACAAGCTAATATGTTACTCCTAACATAAATTGACTAGATTCATTAAGTTTAGTTATTCTCACACAAAGGTTGCACAAGTCACATAGGTATGTCCTTAACCTATGCAAACTCACCCTATGTTAGGTGATCTTATGTTATTCTACCTATATCCAAACCAAAATTTCCTTTTCCAAGTTCATAAAGATTTCACTCAATAATTTATTTAGTTATCAATTAAATAGAAGCAATAAGTATAAAGTAAAACAAATAACTCAACAATGGATTTGATTAATAAAAGAGGAGAGAAATAAACAAACAAAAGATTTAAGGTTGGTTCATATAGTAAAATCAGATAAAAAGGAATTTAGTTCATTGTATAACTTGAGAATATTAAAATTATAATCCAATAAATTCAAGAAATATAAAATATCAAAAAGAAAATAGTCTTAAAATTCTCCCTTTTTGAAGAGCTTGAAGATATTCATGGAGGTTGTCAATCTCTTCCTCCAAACTTTGCTTTTGTCTCTTGAATCCTCCCTCAAAGATTTACTTTCAACAATATTACTCTCTAAATATGAAAAATGCAATGAAAGATTCATAAGAAAATGAAGAGAAAAACCTAAGAACAAACTATAATGTTAATGTTAATGAGAAAATCAAGAAATGGTGTAGGTGAGCTTGTATTCATCTTTTTCGTCCTCTTCTTTCTCTCCTTCCATGGCTGACATTCTCTTTTTATCTCTATCCCAACTTGCCTCTTTTAACCCCAAAGATAGGGTTGTTAAAAAGATAGCTTGTGCAAACTTAAAGCAGGCCGAATTTGGACATTTGGATTGTCAAAAAATTGATCTCGTCCATCAATTATTAACTTAAGATGTAAGGGGTGGTGTCTTAGCACTATTTTTGGTACTGTGGCACCAAAACTACCCGAGAGTTGGCATTGGGGTACCACTTTTGGCGATATAGCACTGCTTTTCCACTGATTTGGTACCTCGGCTTCCCGGATGCGCTATTTCTTTATGTAAGCTCCGATTTGTCTCATTTTTATTGAATTACAACCATATCAGATTCAACTTCAATTCTAATGGTTTGAAAAACTCATTTGTGAGGTATAAATTTATCTTATTTTGTATGAAATACCTTTGTTTTATTCTTTTATCAATACAAACAAACAAAACATCAAAATAACAAGAAAAGCAATTGAAATAAATTAATATAAATAAGAACATAGCAAAATTTAATATAAATTAGCACTAGATAACTCCAATTTTATAGAGTCAATATACTCATAAACTTAAGATGTTACTAGTCCTTGAGCAAATGAAGAAGAAAAATATCTAAAAATATACAAGAGGTAATGTACTAATACTAATGATTTCCAATTAGTTCCGCAATACTCATATAATAATATAACTTAAAGAAAAGTGCAAATATTAGCTAGGTATTAAGAATAACTCTAAAGCAAGTCCTATCTTAGATCAAAGTTTTTGTGTGTGAATGTATATGAATGCCTTTCTTTTATCCTTGTGTGAAATCTGGATAAGCTTATGCAAACATATATTAAGCGAAAATCTCAAAAATATAAATTAAGTTCTATAAGTTTGCTTTTCAAATCCATCTCCACTAATATAGATAAATACAACACTAAGGATCAAAAATCTTCATTAAGGTTGTAATGTGAGCTTAGGTGAAGGTATGATGTTTGGATAAAATAAGCTCAAATCACCCTTAAGCACATTAACTCTAGGAATTATGTAGAATCATTGTTTCACATACTAAGTAACACACTAATAAAATCAAAATTTCTTTCTTTTTTCTTTTTTTCATCAACACATAGCCAAATACTTATTCTTTTATTTAGGTTGAGTTACATACCCCCAAACTTATTTCTTTCTTTCATTAACAAGTGTGTAACTCTCTCTCTCTCTCTTTTTATTTTTATTTTTACAATCTCACTTCACCTATCCTCGCATAACATAACATAGCTCAAAATAATTCAATACAAAAAATCAATATACTTAAAAGGTAAAAATTAAATGATATTATTTTAGGCTACGCTAATATATGTGTGGTTAAAAAGGAAAAGGCTTTACAAGACTCAAAATGAGTGCACTAGGAATAAAATGTATTATAGTTAGCTTGAAAGGCTCAAACGGTCCAAAGATTGCCTAAATTCTTTCCTTAGTGAAATACTATCTAGGATTTCACTTCAATAGATTATCAAGCAAATCTAGTACTTGTGATATCAAAATATCATATTCATATAAATATTCTATAGATTCACACATAAATCAAAGATCAAAGCATTATGCTCAATATAGTCTTTCACAATCAGAATAGAACTAATACAAGAATTATTCATAAGACTAAGCCAATATTCACATTTTTTAAAAGTTAAACACCAATTCACCAAAGATTCTTATCATTGGAACTAGGTAATTACCAAAGAAAGCACAAAAAATCTCTACTTATTCAAACACATAATCACACAATAAGGAAAATAAACACACTAATAATAAATAATCTAACAAAAGTATAATCCAATAAGGTTTACTCACTTCCTAAAACTTTGCATGAAAAATATTAGAAAATTAAAGAACAAAAGAATGAGTTTAGGGATAATCTTCTTATTAGTAAATAGCCATGAAGCTTGATCTCCTTGAAATAGCACAAACTTCTTGGATTGCTCAACACACCCAAATGAAAAGAAATACTTGAGTTACGTCCTGAGAAGTACTTGAAAGCTTGTCTTTTTCCTTGTGGCTCATCCATAAGTTAAGACCAAATGAGGTCTACCCTTTATATCATCAATTGACCATCCTAATATATAGATGTGATCTTTTAGGCTTCTATCTTGAGAATGCAACACCTTATATTCATTATTGGGAGAGAAGAAATGGTGAGAATGAGTTACCAAATATCCACTAGTTGGAAATTATTGATTTAGCAGTTGTGAATAAGAAAATTCCTCTCCAAGATCTTCAATTCCAAGCTTTCTCATCAATGGTGGCCTTAGTATTAGATTTTCTTCAAAAGATGTGGTGTTGATGTTCATATATTACTCCACATCACTTTGCATGGTAGTATTTTTCCATCTCCTTCTTGAAGCTCAAAAATCGACTCAACATTACACAAACTACTACAAGTTGTAGTGGTATAATATTTCTCCTTTAGAGTCGAGCCGGTGTTGCTATGAAATGTGTATTCGGGATGGTTGATGATTGTAGTAAGATGGCCTACTTGGTGTTCAAGATTTTGAATTGAAACCTCTTGCTTTTAGAGGAAAGCATCCATTCTTTGCATTTGTTGCATCATCATGTCTTCCAAGGATGGCTTTTCCTTTTACTTAGGAAGGTATGTATCCATTCTTCTTATGTAGTACTTAATCACCTCCTCTAATGATGGCTTGTCTTCTTGTATAAGTGGTTTATGAGGAAACTCTGATGATAAATAAGCTCATTATAAAAGTATGGTGATGCGCTTTGATTGTTGCACCAAGAGTAATCATGGTATGCCTCCCAACTTAGATTGTAGAAATTTGAGTGTAGGTAATATTGTTATATATAGCTATTAGTAACAAAGTGTAGCGCTTGCAAGTTGTATGGGCATCTTTTCCTTGGGTGGCTTCTTCCACATAATTGACAATTTATGAATGGATAATGGGAAGCTTATGAGCTCAAGGTATCTATCTTCTTAGTCAATTCGCTCACTCGAGCTGTTAATTCCATGATTTTGAATTTTTTGTTCACTAAACTCAATTGAGTGCTCAATGACACGAGAGATTCGTACCATTATTGATCGGTATTCATCATGTCTCTATCTCCATAATAACCATAGTATACCATCGAAAAATACCTAAGAAAAATAAATAAAGAAATGAATAAAAAATTTGAATTAAAGCTAGAATCGATTGGTATCATAACAAGAATTAGTATTTCACTCCCTGACAATAGTACCAAAAACTTATTTGTTAGAATGTGTAACTATAAATTATACTCACACATTTCCGTGCAAGTACACATAGTCATAAGTAATATAGATTTAGGAGTTAAAAGTATCGAACCCACGATGATTAATTATACTATAAATTTGTTAGAATGTGTAACTATAAATTATACTCACACATTTTCATGCAAGTGCACATAGTCATAAGTAATATAGACTTAGGAGTTAAGAGTGTTGAACCCACGATGATTGATTATTAAGTCTAAGTTAAATATTAAAATTGGTCAATCCTAACTTTATCTAAATAACCGAAATAGAGTTTTTAGAGAAATAAAATCAAGGAAACTAAACTAGCATGTAAAATAAATAAAAGTAAGCAATAAAAAAAATGTCTATGTTTACTGATTCTCCAACTATCCTTTAAACACATAATCTCCTAATTTCCATCTTATATTAATTAATATACTAAAGTTGTTAATCAAGAATTCAAATATGTTCACAAACTCCTTTCCAAGACATAAGTAAAAATACCTAGACAAACTAATATATTGCTCCTAACATACATTAACTAGATTTATTAAGTTTAGTTATTCTTATAGAAACTTATAGCTTTGGAATTATGCTTCTAATATTTTTAGTTTATTTCAATTCCTTATATTCCTATATAGTTCCATTAGATGATTCACAATGGTCTCGTTGATCTCCCTCCAATTAGGGAGTGGATTGTTTGCTTTTGGTTGTCACCGTTTGCTTCTGTATTTTAGCCTTCTGTGAGCTCTGTTTTTACTATTTATGTTCCTATCTGGCATTCAATGAAGTTATCTCCCATGGAAAAAAAAAAAATCCTATTTATAGTTGGAGTGTTAACAATTGCGGTTTTTGTATTCTTTACGTCATTTGTTGGTTGGAGGAAATAATTTGGTTTATGAATAATTGTTGCCGAGAAGATGCTAGTTTAAGTAAGAGGAAAATGCACTTAGAAATATTATGGCTTTTTTAATTAATAGAAATTTCAGTTGTGAACTACTTGTATTACATAGGACTACCTTTATAACTGATTTCTTTGATCTTAGTTTCTCAACAAACTGAGATTGGCGATTTTGTGAAACCTTAACAGTTCAAATTGGGCTGATAGCTTTTGATGTTTGTCTAATAAGCTTTTCAATCTATGCTCTCTAAATGCTTGTAAAAAGGTGTCAATCAAAGATAATACTCTAGTTCATTTGACACAAGGCTAATTACTTATCTACTTGAAACCATTTATTTCTACGTAATTTAATAACCATCATATTAAGATAGTTAACGTTATGATCACACGTAAATACATAATATTCTAGATGTACTAATTAATTTATAAAAGATAAAAGTTTTCTTATTTTGCATTCTTTCATTCTGATGGATATCATAGGATCATATTGGTACTTTAGTTTGTCTAAAATGTTTTTAGATATCTGACAAACTCATTTCAGAAAATAGTTTGGCTGAGAAGTTTTAACAGAAAATTGAAGAGAGTCATGAAAATGGATTGGGTTCCATTTAATGAACCATTCCACGTGTGTTATGTTACCCTTTTGAATTTGAAATTTTGGTGATGGAAAAATGTTACAAAATTGATAATAGAATAATATAAGAGACACTGATACTGAATTCGGGATGATGATTTGTATTAAAAAAACAGTAAATTGATTCAAAACATTTTCTGATGAATGTATTATGTATCTTTTGTTAGAAAGCATGCAGAAGTCTAAATTTTCTATCATAGACATAACTTATGACATATTTATGATTGGTGATTGTTGCTTGATCTCATTTGTTCAGGGCTATATAATCAGTCATACCAAATGTCAATTATGTATGATATGCTAAAACCATTTTTTTCCCCCTCTTTCCGTGAGTTGTTCCATTGTTTTCACTTTATTGGCCTTTATTTAATTCACAAGGATTATAGTACATGTTATAATAGTGTGGAGATATTAGGAAAATTGATGGCTTTTCCATTATTTGTGCACAATTATGCACCTAAGATATTCTTTTCTATTAAGACATTCTTTTCTATTGTAAATACGTATAAGGATTATTTTACTTTCCATTAGATGAATAGAGCATTCTGTGTGATTGTTTCGCTTCTCAGGAGTTTATTGTTCATTTTTGTAAAAAGTCTCCTCATAAAACACAGAGAATCATTCTACGTAATTGTACTTTCATACCAATGGGTCATCTAGTATTGTTAGCCAAATAAAGGCAATGGTAAGAAAGTATAACATTTTCGCTAAGTTGTACTAATTGTTATAAACTAAATAATCTACCTATTTTTTTTAAGGCAACCCAGAGATTGGAGAGCCGATTAGCCGTATAGACTACTTTGAGAATCGCCATTAGAAGACATTATAAGATTTTCTCTAAGGACCGAGGGTTGCTAATATTGGACAAGTCACTAAGACCATCGTCAACTTGAAACATTAGCTAGAAGAGAAGGATGCAGAACATGTACATTGAATCGACAAGACTTAGTGATAGATGGCTAAGAAGGATATGGAGAACCAACGTCGCTTGAGGAGACTTGGCGGTATACCTCAACGAGTAAAATCACATACTTCAAACGTTAATTACAAAGCTCAAGATTGAGATGCCACCGCCTCAACCTTAAAAAATGTAGACTTTTTTTTCTACGTTATAATTTTAGATACAATTTGTACATTTTTTTATTTAATAAAATTTTTATTATTAATTTATCTCTTTTTAATTTTTTATATATTAATTAAAAAATTAACTACTTATTTAATTATTAATTAATAATATATTTATTATATTATTAATTAATAATTAATTAAATAATTATTGTTAAAATAATTAAAAATTTTGCCGACATAAAAATGCATTGATAAATTTTTTTTTTTAAAAAATGCTTGAAAATATCTTCATCGATCCATTTTTTCGTCGGAAAAGATATTTTTCAAAAATTTAAAAATACCTTTGCCGATGCATTATTTCGAAGGCAAAAATAGGACTTTCACTGACATATATTTTTCGTCGGTATTTGGTTAACTAAATTCAAATTTTTGGGATGATTTTACTGACAGAAAATTTTCATCAACTAAAACGAAATGTTAGAAAAAGTAATCGACACATCGGTGAATATTACTATTATCGATAACTTTTAATTTTCGTCGAAAAATAACTTTTAACTACAGTTTTTTGGCGATGATGATTAACGACGAAATAATATGTCGACAAAAATCAAATCACTTTTACCGACGTATTTTTAAGACCCCTTTCTTGTAATCAATATAGATACTAACCGATTTAGTATTACATCATTATGTTACAAAATTACATTAATTATCTATGAAACTTAAACATGTTATATTATTTTATCTGTATTCGTGCTTGATTTGTTTTTGATTATTTTGTGTTTTTATTTTATTTTTTTTCCAAAATTACATACCTTTCGTTATATTTTACTATTTTACGTTGAGTGAGACTGTACCCAACGGTATATATATATATATTTTCTTTGCGCGCTCTAATATTTTGTGTATATTTTATTTAGAGGAAGTAAATCAGAAATTTCTCTGGGATGATCTGATATCTCTCGCCGACCTTCTGCAATGAGTCAATTATGATAAGGTATTTTGGGGTCTACCATTTTATCCTAACTTAAATTCGAAGAAAGAAAAGTGAAGTTATGATTGGATGTGAACCAACAATACTGACGTTTAACCGAAAGGTCCTCTCCACGATCAGTCNGGGACCTGCTTTTATGCTTCTATGGTTTAAAGCATGCAGATCACATTAATTTTGTCTTGCATTTTTAATAAGTTGAACTGGGAATGAGAGAAATTAAACTCCAAGAACGTATTAGCTGGTGGTTTATTTAGATTTTCTGCATAGTTCTCTCATGATGATTTATTTAGTCATTACTTGACATGCACGGGTGAAGTTTTAATAAAAATTTTAAACTTTACTTTATAAATGAATACTCTAATTTAAACCGTTGAATTTTGATCACATAGATATTAAAATATTCATCATTTTGCTAAAAATTTAATGTAACTAATATTAATACAAATGTAGATATCTATATAAAATAGAGAATAATAATTTGTCTGTGACTTGATGAGTTAAATTTTTATTTATTTTTCATTCTTATTTGAAATAAAAATAAAAATACGTAGAATTAAATTATTATTATAGGTCATTTTCTAATTATTATATTAAATTTTGTAACTATTTGCCCTAATTTCTTCTGGATTCTGGAGTCTGCGTTTGAAAGACAGGTTGAAGGTTGTATTGCATGACACAGACACAGGTTAACAAGTTATTTAAAAAGGAAAAAAATAAAATAAATAAAGACGAAATGCTAGTGCATATTTTGATTTGAGTTTTATCAATTTCGAACGAGTCGGTGTCTGTTAATCATTGTCTAAGTTGTTCACCGAAAAAAAAAAAGAATGAAAAATCCCTCAAAATAGAAAAAGAGAGAAGATGTTACAGAAAGATGTCGTTTCTTTTATTATTATGTTGTTCAGAAAAATAAATGCAGAAAGCTTGCAACATTATCATAAGATTAAACGATGTTTGAGCTGTGTTTGAGCTTGAGGGAGGGAAGGGAAGCCATATGCTATAAAGGCAAAGTTGATGGACGTTGTTAGTTGAGGCAGACAGAGAATCTGGGCCATCAGTTCATTGTTCAAAGCCTACCAAAAAGATATGAGCAACACCAACACTTAAAAAAACTTTTCAAGAAGCTCATCACATGGTTTGGGACCCTCCATTGTTAAAGAATCATGGGGCCTAACAAGTTTGCCAGAAATTTGTTCAGAAATGCCTTAATATTGAGAGAGCAGGTGTATGAGTTTGCTTCAAGTCAAATTTTATTAGATCAAAAAGTATACATTAAACAAAAAAAAAAAAAAAAACAGAAATCGATTATTCACCTTCCTCTGGATATCTTTCCTTAGTGAAATTTCTTGAGCGGCTAATGGTACAAATGGTCCGTAAAGTATCCCGTTTGTGATAATTTGGTCTTTAAAATTTCAATTGTAATAATTAAGTCCTTAAATTTTTTGATTTGTAGTAATTTGATCTTAGAACTGTCTAAATTATAATTTTTTATTAATTTTTTTTTACCAAAAATATATATGATGGTATTTGAAAGTGTATTAATTTGGGAATTTTAAGTATATATAGAAAAATTTTCTCTAAATTTGCAACTCTAAAAATCCTAAAAAATGTCAAGAACACATCTTTCATTCTCTCAAAATTCTTTTGTTCGATTTATTTTTCTTTAAATACTTTTTCAAATACTACAACGTATCTCTCATGTGTGTTTTTGCTCAGAAATTTTAACAACAAGTTGCAATTTAGATAGTTTAAGAACCAAATTATTACAAATTAAAAAATTTTGTATTTTAATTACCATAATAAAGATTTTGAGGATCAAATCATCACGAATTAGATAATTCAGAAACCATTTGTACCATAACCCCTTGAGAAAAGACTGCCTTTTTTAAAAAAAAAAAAAAAATACAAGAAGACTACTTTTTTGGAAATGAGAGGTGAAAGAAAAAAGTTCGTGTACACATTAGGAATGTGTGAGAAAGTTGGGATAAAACATCAAAAAAAGAAAAGATGAAAAAGACTCTCTTTTCCGCTGTTGTGACAATAATTGAACTTTTGTGGCAAAGCATTCAAAAGGAAAAGGGAGGTTGCTTGCTTACCACTAAGAAGCGAAACAGAGAGGAGGTGGGCACATGGCATCTAACTAAGGTGATGCATGTGTGTTGCTAAAGCGTGAAAACTTCAAACACATGGACGAACTCAACTGGGGTGTGTTCGAGGTTTGGTCTCGTCGATTTAACAATGACATCACAGACCAAAATAATCGCCAAATCAATTTATTTTAGTTTAATTTTATCGGTTTCAAATTTTAAGGTGAAACCATAACAAATTGTTTTATGAGTTTTTATTTTGTCTTGTTTTGAACATTTCGAAATTAAATGCATCTCACAAAAATTAAAATAAAATTCTTTATAAAATTGTTACAATTCAACGAGTATTTAATTCTGAATTCACACATTATATTGGTGAGATGAGATATACAATGCACTTTACAGCAACGCAACAAAGAAAAAAAAAACCGTAAATTGATTTGATTTTAATAGTTTGACACGCTAAAATCACAAACCAAACCAATGGTTTTAGATCTAAAACCATAACAATACCAAACAAAGCCAAAGTTTCTTTTGTTTTCATTTTTTTTTTTGTTGGTGGTACATGAATACCCTGAACTCCTGAACTTAAGTATCTGGTTTCTAATATCATTCACAACCAATTAATACAGAGAATCATAACTATTGTCTGGTTGTCGGAAAAATACAGATCACTTGTCTAATATCATTTGGAAAATATTTTATGTAAACCTCTGTAAACCAATTGATGACAAAAATGCGACTCCGATGTCTTTAAGACATGAAATTACCACATGTGCATGTTTTAACTTCTATACGTTGTTTGGACTCTAGACGTGTTACCCATAACGAGAGAAATACCAATAAAGCTATAACAGGTACTATTTTATTTTGTTTTGTTCTTTTCTTTTTAACTAAAAAAAATAAAATTTGTTTCGTTTTTTTTTTTGGAGAAAATATGATAATGATTTGCTTTACTACTAGATATTAACACAACATTTGAGAAAACCTTATCAGGTGACTGCAGGCCAAGAGAAAAGCGTATAGGTAATCCAGTTATGGAAGAAGCAAAGGATTCAATGTCTTTCCATAGCTAATTAGATGGCAAATGGAAAAACCAATAAAATTTCATAACATCATAATGCAAAATGCGAAAAGCGTATACTTTTGATGTTGGAGTGACGTCTATATACTCTTTATAGCCTATACAGAGACGTAAAAAGTACATACGAGATAACAAAAGAATATTCATTTTAATTAGTCATATAGTCTCTTTATCCGTATTTTATAGAAGGCTGCAGTTCATGGAGCTTGAGTCATGCATTCTTATTTCTTCTTTTATCCTTGATAAAATAGTCTTCCCTCTTGCGTTTGATATGTAGTCTTGAAATGAAAAATCAAGGAACGGTCCAGTGAGCAAACCTCTTAAGCGGTCCAAAAAAACCTTGGCGAGAAGGGGCATTTTTTTTTTGTGATATGACATATGTTGATAATGTGACTCTTGGAGTAAGAGTTAGTTAATTAGTTGAATAAGGTAGACTTCTTAACGACCAAGACTGCAGCTTGACACGTGGAGGAGCTATCTAACCGACTTAATCAAATTTTGCTAAAGCTATTATATAAGGGAGACTGTACAAGAGAAAAAAGAGGGATACGAGATTAGAATTACTGAAAAGGAATTCGTGAGTGTAAGATTTCTCCGAAGAACTTGTTCCTGAGTTCTGAGTGAATAGGTTTCTTATGTGCTTGTATTAAGTTCTAGAGTCTAGTTCTTACCAATTATTGTATTCAAACTCTTGTGATCTGATAGTGAATTGGAGCTCGGAGCCGTTTTCCCCTGCCTTGGATGTAGGGTCTCATATTGAGGCCTGAACCAAGTAAATCTGGTGTTCTTCTTCTTCCTTAGTGTTCTGTTTTCTACGATTGAGTCTTGTCATGTTGATTGGGTGTTCTAAATCACCACAAGTGGTATTAGAGCCAGGTTAGCTCTCAGATCAAACGAGTTCAAGATTCAAAGCTTTCGGAACTGATGGGTACTTCCAAGATCAAAATTGAAAAGTTCAACAGGAAAGGTGATTTTGGAATATGGAAGAAGAAGATGAGAGCAGTGGTGGTTCAACAAAAATGTGTTCATACTATTAGAGACGGTTCTGATTTTCCCGAAGTGATGAAGGCATCTAAAAAGCAAGAAATTCAAGAATTGGCTTACAGTTTGCAAATTCTGAATCTTTCAGATAATGTGCTTCGAAAAATTGATGAAGAAGACACTGCAACAAAGATCTGAAATAAACTCAAACTCTCTTTACATGGTATAATCACTCTCAAATAAAATCTATTTGAAATAACAATTATTTGGTCTTCAAATGGATTCTTCAAAATCTTTAGAAGATAAGCTGGATGATTTTAAGAAGATTACTGTCAATTTGGCTAATATTGATTGAAAGAGCAAATAATCTGTTGGCAATCTTCATGTTGCAATATGACTGATTTCACGGTCATGTTACAACATGCGACTAAATATTTGATCTGAATAAGTTTTTTAGTATTTTCCATATTTTCCTTTTATATGCTTTAGTCATGATTTATATAGTTGTCAAACATAAAAATCTGATTATATTAATGCGTAGACGGATTCAATTGAGAAGGAATGGATAAATGACTCTTTCCTCAATTGGTTTTGAGTATATGTTTATATTTCATTAAGGAAATTCCTTTAATTGAATATTTTATGTGTAATATCTTTTATAGAAGTTTCCTTAACTCATTTCTACTGATTCTCACTGATTAAAGTTACTTTAATTCGTGGTATTAGCTGTCAAGTAGGTTTGAGTAACTTATTTTTTTATACCAGGAAAGTAATCTGAAAGTTTCCTTTTATATTACAACATGACTGGGTTGACAGACCATGTTGCAACACGTGGACAAAATTAACAATTACTTTCCAGACCTGTTTTCTAAGTTTAGTAACAAATTTGGCTGATCTTGCAAGTCTTCTAATTAATATTAAATGCTCTTAATTATTATTTTGGATCATATTCTGACAATTGGAAAAT
>JXTB01000047.1:293736-345952 GCA_002914805.1 Parasponia andersonii
CCTTTTTTGTTTTTTTGGGTGTGTTTAATTTTCTACAGAACTAATTTCTTTTGTGTTCTAATGTTTCAACATGTTCTAGTTTCATTATTTATTTTGTGATTGACAATTTTTATCACTTGTTTTTTCTTTGCCTTTAGATCTTTTGTCCAAAAGGGGGAGAAAGCATATTTGGATTTTTGATTTTAGATACATAGTGACCTTATTTTGTAGGCATATCAAATATTTGTCTAAAAGATACCAAAGGAGGAGATTGAAAGAGCGAATAATCTGTTGGCAACTTTCATATTACAAAATAACTAGTTTCACGGTCATATTACAACATGCGACTAAATATTTGATCTGAATAAATTTTTCAGTATTTTCCATATTTTCCTTTTGTATGCTTTAGGTCACGATTTGTATAGTTGTCAAATATAAAAATCTGATAATATTAATGTGTAGACAGATTCAATTGAGAAGGAATAGGTAAGTGACTCTTTTTTAAATTAGTTTTGAGTATATGTTTATATTTCATTAAGCAAATTCCTTTAATCGAATATTTTATGTGTAATATCTTTTATGGAAGTTTCCTTAACTCATTTCTGTTGATTCTCACTGATTAAAGTTACTTTAATTCGTGCTATTAGCTGTCAAATAGGTTTGAGCAACTTATTTTTTTATACTAGGAAAGTAATCTGAAAGATTCTTTTTAAGTTACAACGTGACTGGGTTGACAGACCATGTTGCAACATGTGGACAGAATCAGCAACTACTTTCCAGATTTGTTTTCTAAGTTTAGTAACAAACTTGGCTGACCTTGCAAGTCTTCTAATTAATATTAAATGCTCTTAATTGTTATTTTGCAGATCTTACACGTGAAGGCTTGCTCTTCGGAGGTATCCTAGTCGTTTAAGTGATAGTGCTTCAGAAGAGGTGCTGATTATCTTCGGGAGAAGATCGACTTTAAGTATCTGAAGGGATTTCAGAAGAATGGAGTCGACCTAAGACGAGTGGTACTCGTTAGACACATTAGTGAAGAAATACATCTACATTGCGACAATCAAAAAAGAGAGTCTTTTTATTGTATAAATCAAATTAGTGTTTATATTCATTCAAACTTTGCTAATAGTATTTATTCTCTAGGCGTGATCCCTTAGACGTAGATTATGAGGAGATAACTGAATCAAATAAAATATCTTGTGTTATTTTTACAATTTCTATAATACCACTTCGTATAATTAATTGGAAATTAATTTTATTCAGTCATGCATGATAAACTGATAAACAGACCTAACATTGATGAAAAGATTTCAGTTGAAAAAAAAGCCATCATAATCTTAAATTCTCTTCCTGATTCGTACAAAGACCTCAAGGCAGCCATTAAATACGGCAGAGAAACAATCACTTTCGATGATGTGTTGGAAGCATTAGGGTCTAGGGAGATGGAATTAAAATCTGAGAAGAAAATCAATGGTGAGGGACTTCAGATTAAAGGTAGAACTGATAAGAGAGAAAATTTCAAGGGAAGAAAGAAGTCCAGATCAAAGTCACAAGGAAAAAGAACTTGTTGGCACTGCCACAAAGGACATGTTAGAAAATTCTGTCCTTCAAGAAAGAAAGAGCAAGATAGCTCCAGTGAAAAAAGTGATTCAGTGCATTTGCTTGATGGATATGACAATGCTGAAGTATTAAATGTATCTTTGCCTTGTAACAAGGATGTTTGGGTCATGGACTCTGGTTGCACTTTTCACATGACTTCAAGGAGAGACTGGTCGATGGATTTCAAACTAGGTAATGAAGGCAAGGTCCTGATGGGTAATGATCAAGCTTGTGCATTTATAGGAATGAGGACTGTCACTTCCAACATATGGGACGGCTCTTTCAGAAAACTGGAAAATGTTGGCCTGTGCCTGAGTTGAGAAGAAATCTGGTATCTTTGGGAATGCTAGATAAAATGGGATACTCCTACAAATCTGACAATGGTGTTTTAAGAGTCTCTGAGGGTTCAATAATGGTCATGAAAGGAAATCTTCAACAAGGTTTGTATTTTCTACAAGGGAAAGCAATTATTGGCCAAGCAGCTACAGTTTCTCAAGAAAAAGATGACACCAATTTGTGGCATAAAAGATTGGGTCATATCAGTATGAAAGGTCTTCAAGAATTGAGCAAGCAAGGTGTATTGGACTCCAAAAAGAAATCTAATTTAGAGTTCTATGAACATTGTATACTTAGGAAAGCACATAAGCTGAGGTTTTCTCCTGGCCAACACACAACAAAGGAAATATTAGAGTATGTACACTCTGATCTGTGGGGTTCACCACAGGTACCTGCCTCTATCTCTAGTGCTCATTATTTTCTCTCTATTGTAGATGATTACTATAGGAGAGTATGGGCAGTTTTGAATAGCATGAAATCACTTCTAATATCGTTCTCTATTGAATTAATTAGCCAAGATATGACCATATTGTTTCAACCTTCCATTTTTTGAATTTTGGGTCACCTTTCGCTAGTTTGGAGATTTTTCTGGTAAGATAATTATCTTTATCTCTTCCGTATACGAATATCATGACAGAATGAGACCACTGAATATAATTTGGCCCATTCAGTTTGGGTCCTATGATGAGAACGGTTGAAGTTGCATTTTCGGATTCTTCATTGTTACCGAAAACTGGAGACTCTCGTATGGAAGTGATCTTAGATGAATAATTCTTTTCTGTTTCTATCTCGTATTTAGTTATCTAGATCAAAATGGATCAATTTCTGCTTTGGTACCATGTTAGTTTTTGAAAAGGAAAACTTATTTTTTTTTCTTATTTCGAATTCAGGAGATAGTCTGACCATAAATAAGGCACAACTAGGCCAAAGAATCAGTAACCAAAAAAGAAAGAAATCAGAGGAAAAATAATAGGCTTGATTTTTAGGAACAGAAAAATAAAACCTAACCTTTCAAATCATAAAATTAAAAATTGAATAAAGACTATAATCATATTGAGATAAGATTCAATCCAATAGAGAATTAGCTACTAAATTAATATCTGTCTCAATAAAATTGGATTTTCCACAGATATTAAAAATTCCAGTTGTGTGATTCATCAGGTGATCAAATCGTTCACCATAATTTTACATACGCAAAAACAATGGCCCCTAAAAAGATGAAGATCTTCTGTCAAGGGCAACGAATTATATACTGAATATTGTAATATGCATTCTCGCTAAAGAAAGAGGAAGAGGAAGGCAAGAGCAAGAACCTTCATTTGATCCATAATTACATTTGTGCGAGCAAAACACAACGCTTCTCAGGATGCCCATTTATCTGCCCAGGTAGTTTTGCCTAATGCTGGCGGCAATCCCACCATCTTTATCACTTCATTATCCCTGATATCAGAAAAACCGGGACCCATTATTTACACCGTCATCCCCAAGAGCAGTTGCCCAAGGCTTAAAACCTTCTTCAGGGACAAGTTCATCTTCAACACTGAACTGCAACTGGGACCACCACATCTTTTAGCACAATATGAGGAAACAATGCCGGTTCCCATTGTTGCTTCCTCACGGGGTTAGTTCTCTACTCCTAGACCCCTTGGATCAGCATCAAATCTTTTTGCTACGCCCAAACATTTATCATTCTTGAAGAAACCGTTGGAAGTGAATGGTCTTTCTTCAAGATTAAGAGCGCAAACAATTGTATCGCCACCCCCAAAATTCTCGCCATGGTCCAAATATTTTCCTGTGCCTCCATACCCAAAGCTGCGCTCAGTTTCCCCAGGATTTCCCACTGAATCAAATTCACTAGAAATCCCAACACGGCAAATATGCTGCTGCTGATCAGGGGCAGTGTCCTCCATCTCATCAGGCTGGAGGGATATGATTTTGCAACTAAAACAACACTTTCGCTCCGTTATGCCAACATTGGCATGAGCGCCGGACCAGGAATATGCAAACCCCTGTGCTCATGTAGTGCATATCCTTGAAGTCCATTAGCTTCAATATTAAAATCTGGAGATGATGAAAAGTTGACTTCAGTGGTCCAGAAATAAAATGAAAGATACTAGCTCAGGATTCTAGTAATATTAAAAAAATAATAAAAAACTAAAAAAAAAAAATTCATCAAATGCTCTTAATGAAATCTTAATGAAAAACTCGGTAAATGCGTTCCATTTCACCTTCAACATAGAGTACAGAGCTCCTTGGCGGGTATCGAACAAAGCCTTACATTGGCTGAACACGGAAAGATAATAGCTTTACGAGGACTTTAGACTACTACTCTCAACTACTTAACCTTTTGAGATGAAACCCCAAATCCTAACACTTTCTTAGAGCAAATAAAACCAACACCAGTCTGCACTCTAACACAAAAGGATAATCAAGTTCGTAAAGATATCGGCTTTACCAGCTACATCTCATTGCTCAAAGAAGATCAGAAATACGTTGCAAGTAAATCACTGGAGGCGTATTCATACTCGTACATGATCACCACTCCCAAAAAATCACTATTTTATCAATATATGTGATTACCTTTCTATATATAGCTTCATCATCAATATTCCTGCAAACGAAATACGTAGTTATGTATACAAAAATGAGTAGGAGACTCTATAAACTAACACAAATCAACCAAAATTGAACAACTTTAGTGAGAGAGAGCAGGAATACCTAAGTCGCAGCCGGTGGGATTGAGCAGTACACACTGGTTGGACTTCACTTTCGGTTCCGAAGAAGTGGAAGCATCTTGTAGCTTACTAGCTTAGGCGTTCTAACCCGTAACCACTTGACAGAGAGAGAGTGAGCGCGTAACGGTAGTGAGTAGTGAGTCCAGTGACGCAATGTGGGTGTCATTAGGCTGTAATGGGTCTGGGCCTATTTCTCAAATAAGTAAGAAAAATTGTGGTGTATGTCCATCTTTCTAAATTTGACTTTGTTAATGTCCATTTTTTTTAATTTATAGGAAAATGTCCAACTGTTTAACAATTAAAAAAATTGTTAGCTAATTAATATTATTATTTTCTGATTTTGAATTAAAATTTTTGGTTTTTTCTGTTTGGGATTTCCGAATTTTTTGTGATTTTCTCTATCTGCTGTTCTTTTTTCTCAAATCTCCAGTGAGGAGGCATTATTTTTCGGCGTTGTTTTTGTTCCCCATTATTTTCTCCGGAGTTTTTTGGCTCATCTTCGTCTTCTAGGTGGTTTTCTGGTTCTACTTCTTCTTCTCCAGTGATTTGGTCGATTTCTTCTTTCGTATTGGTCGAGTTCGACTTTGGATTTTATCTTGTTAGAAATGCATTGTTTTCTTGATTTTGATTTTTTTAAATTATAGCTATATTTTTTGTGTTTAATTATATTGGGTATGTTTTTTGGGAATTTCATTCATACTTCTAATTCGTGATACAATTATTATTAATTTAAGTCTAATCCTTGTTTTTCTTTCTGATGGCCATTGTTTTGGAATTATACTATGTAATTAGTAATTTTTGTCGTGGTATGTATTATTATTATAGCGGTTTATTTATTTTTTCTAGTGGTATATGCCACTGCTATTCTATTGTTTTGGGTGTTGAAGATATTTAACATTCTTGTTTGATTCATAATGTTTTGGTCTTTGTATATGTCTTTTTTATGGTGGTATATAGTATTTCTTTTATACAGCTATTGTTGATTACCATGTTAATTATTTTGTTGTTTTGTTCATAGATATTTGGCCTTACTATACAAGTGTTTTGTCATAGTTTATAAGTTTATGTACCAAATTCAGATGTATTACATTGAGATATTTGATTTTATTATTTTCTTTCTATGTACTCTTACATAATAAATTTTTAGTCATGGTATATGAAGTTATATGCTAGATTCATTACTTTAAGTATAGGATACTGTTATTTTGTTTTTAGTTCTTTTTCTTACACTTAGATGGCTATATAATTAGTAATGATTCATTATTTTTTTGTCGTGGTATGTATTATTGTTATAGTAGTATATGCTACTGTTGTTCTATTATTTTGGTTGTTGAAGATATTTATTATTCTTGTTTTGTTCATAATATTTTGATCTTTGTATATACGCTTTTTGTTGTGGTATATAATATTTCTTTTATGTGGCTATTGTTGATTACTATGTCAATTATTTTGCTGTTTGATTCATAGATGTTTGGTCGTGGCATATAAAAATTTTGTCATGGTATATGAGGTTATATACTAAATTCAGATTCATTATATTGAGATATTGGATTTTTTATTATCTTTTTATGTACTCTCACACTATGAATTTTTGGTCATGGGATATGGAGCTACATGCCAGGTTTATTACTTTAAGTATATGATGCTATTTTATTTCTAGCTCTTGTTCTTATAATTTAAGGTTTAATAATTTTTAGTTTTGGTATATGGAATTTTTGTCATTGTATATGAGGTTATATATCGAGTTCCTTAACTTAGATATTTGATATTTTGTTATTTTGTTTCTATCTTTTCTTATTTCCAGTTACATGAATTTTTATACTTAATCTTATTTATGTTGTGTAGAGAATTATATACTATTTCTTTGTTTTTTGGGAGTGTTATTACTATTGAATTTTTGTTAATCTTTGTTATTTATAGGGATGGCAGTGATACCTATTATTATTTGTTATAATGGTCGTTGAAATGAGAATAAAAAGTATGTTGATTTTAGATTCACTGATTCTTTGGTTAAAGAAGGGACAATGTATTTAGAGTTTGTTGAATTTCTTTTCAAAGAACCTTATTTAGGTCTTGATAGATTGAGACATATGATTCATTTATTTGTCGACATGGATTATGATGGTTCTAGGAATAATCGTTTGGAGATTAAGAGAGATAGTGGATTGGCTTGGTTTTTGTATATAACAAAGGATATAATGCTATGAAGTACTCACTCATCATTACCTATGATAAGTTGTCTTTAGAAGATATAAATATGAGCACACTTAGTTTTTGTCCTATTGGTTCATCTTTGTTAAGGAGGGGTTCATCTGTTGATGAGCACAATTCATCTTTTTTAGGTGGGGATTCATATGTAGTTGAGGCTAGTTCATCTTCTTTAGGGAGTGAAACATGTGTTCTTAAAGTTGGTTCATCTTCTAAATGTAGTGATTCAACAAGGACGTTTGAGGTTAGTTTATCTTCCCACAAAGCTAGAAGTTCTATTGTTTCTTCCATTTTGATTCCCACTTTTAGCAAGTCTCCTAATTTTGATGATGGGGAAGGTTATTTAGTGAACCCAAACAACTTGGACGAACTGAAGGAAAAATATATGTTTACTGATAAAAAGATGTTGCAAAAGGCCTTGAGTTTATTTGTAATGAGGAAGAATTTTGAGTATAAATAGTAAAGTCGAGCCTGGATAGGCTTTCGATTGCATGTGTTAGTTTAAGTTGTTTATAGTCTCTTCGTACTTCTAGGTGTAGACAAAGTGACTTATGGATCATTCGTATGTATGTTAGTGAGCATACTTGCTCATTAGATGTTGTTATCTATGACTATAGGTAGGCGACTAGCCAACTTGTTTGTGAGTGTATTTTGAACAAAATTAAGGAAGACAAAAATAGGCGAGTGATTCCTCAAGATATTATTGATTATATGCATATGGAGTATCATGTAAACATTAGTTATTTTAAAGCTCGGACTACTTGGGAACTTGCTTATGCTGCTGTTGAAGGTTATCCGGAAGACTCTTATTGTTTGATCTCATCATACTTGACAGCTTTAAAGAGTTTGAACCTAGGTATATTTATTTTTCTGTTCTGATTTTTTTGGTATATGTTTTTTCCATGTTTTGTACATGACGATTATAACTTGGTACATGTATATATATACCAATTAAACCAATATGTGTTCTAATTTTTGGATGTATATTATTTTTCGTCTTTGGTACATGGATGTTATAAGTGGATACATGTGTATAAATACCTACTCAATCTGTATTCTGATTTTTGGTTGTATATGGGTTTTCATGTTTGGTATATAGATATTATAACTCGGTACATGTATATATGTACCTACTGAATCAATATGTGTTTTTTTTCTTTTTTATTGTAGGTTCATATATTGATTATAAAGTTGATAAAGATAGAAATTTCTTATATCTTTTTATGGCGTTTAGAGGTTCCATTAATGGTTGGCGTCATTGTAGGCTGGTTATATCGATTGATGTGACCTTTTTAATGTCGCATTTTCGTGGTGTACTATTTATTGCATCTACGAATGATATGGCCAATCATATTTTCCCTCAAGGATTTGGTGTTAGTGATTCAGAGAATAACTCATCTTGGCATTGATTTTTCGAGCATTTAAAGAGTGCTATAGGGGTTCATATAAATTTAGCGATTATTTCGGATAGGCACCCTAGTATTTTGAACGCTGTACCTCTTGCATATCTAGAGGTTGAGGATGTATATTGTATGTATCATTTGTTAAAAAAATTGAAGACTCGTGTGAAGTTTTTTTGTAATAATGAGTTGTTTGAAAAGTGTGCGAAAGCTTATATCAAGTTTGATTTTGATGATTTTATGTGTCAACTGATTGATATCAAACTAGAGATTCATAAGTACTTATCAGAAGATATTGGGTTTGTAAGATGGGCTCGTTGCTATGCTACTAGAAGAAGATATAATACAATGATAAATAACATATCTGAAAGCATGAATTTGACTTTGAGTCAAGTTAGATCTTTACCAGCTAGATCTATTTTTGTTTATATTATATGAATATAGATACTTAGTTCATATTTGTATGAATCATGAAGAAGAACTAATGAATTATACATTTGTTTATCGTATATGGTATATTGAATTATTGATATGCTTATATTTTTTTTAGTTGATGGATGTCTATATCAATTATTCCTTTGTTGGAGGCAATAAGGTAGAAAGTGCAAGATTAGTTTTCTTGTTGTTCTCTTGCAACTTCATGCTTAAAATCAGTGCTTGCTCCTTGGGCAGAAGAAGAAGAGCGAAAGCAAATTGAGTTTGCATAGATAATGACTGTAAGTTAGGTATATATTCTTTTTTCTGCATCTGGTATATTGGTTGTTTGTTTTGGTATATATCCTTTCGAATGTTGTATATCATTATATATACAAGGTTTATTAATATGTCTTATTCATTGATTTCATTAGATTTAATATCGTCTTTTATTTTCTCTCTATTTTGTTTTTATAATCAGGTTCATACGGTTGGCTTACATATATATATATATATATATATATATATATCAAGTCCATCACAAGAATTTGAAGTTTATTGTGTATTTGGTACAACATACTTGTAGTTATAAGAGGTGGGATTTTGAAGGTATTCCATGCTCGCATGTATGTACTGTAGTGAGTTGGTTTAATTTGAGCTACTACAACTACACATCTCACTTTTTCAAGAAAACTGCTTATCAGAATACTTATGACAGGATTGTTTGCTCACTTAAAAGCCAAGCTGATTGGGATGTGCCAGACTTTATTGAAGAGCAAGTTGTTTTTCCAACAAATACTGAAAAAGCTAGTGCTGGTAGGCCAAAAAAGAAAAGGATTCTTTTGGCCGGCGAGTTTTAAAAAAAAGAATCAATTTAAGTGTGGTCGATGCTCGCAATTTGGGCATAATCAGAAAACTTACTAAAATCTAATTCTTGCTGAATTCTATATTCCAAATAGAAAGAAAAGTTATGGGGATTAATAGTCTCTTTTTATTGATTTTTGCAACTTGTTTTGTTATAAAATGGAGGGTTTTTTTTCCTTTCATATCGTACTTGAAATTTTGGTCGTGGTATATAGATATTTTTTCATAGTATATGAAGTTATATACCCGATTCAGATTCATTACATTGAGATATTCGACATTTTAATTCTTTCCATTTGTTCTTACACATTGAATTTTTTGTCATGGTATATGGAGCTATATTTCAGATTTATTACTTTATGTATAGGATCGTATTCTTTTATTTCTATCTCTTATTCCTAAACTTTCAGATACGTGAATTATTGATCTTAATATATGGAATATTTGTTATAATATATGATGTTATATACCAGATTCCTTAACTTAGATATTCGATATTTTTGTTATTTTGTTTTTATCTATTCTTATTTTCAAGTACATGAATATTTGTTCTTCGTATATTAAACTTTTATCATGGTATATTAAATTATATACCATTTTATATATATATATATATATATATATCTTATTTGAAATTATATGAACAATAATGACTAACTTATATATATATATATATATATTATGGTATTTGATTGTAAGATCCATGAAGAAAAAAAATTATCATTCCTAAACAGTTTAGATTACTCATGTGTACGCCACAAAGTAAATAACTTGAAGCAAGTAAGTAATAGTTTAGAAGTAAGGAGGAAATTTTCTAGTATTCAATACGTTTAGAATTAAAAGTATTTAGTACAATAATCTTTGTCAAATCAAAAAACCAAAATATCATACGATTTTTCCTAAACCAAAAAAAGACTACATTTTCTATATCACTTTCATACTTTTACAATAACCCAAGTCATATTTCTATTTCCATGTCATTTATATATCCTATTTTTATCTTATTATCCACCTAATGATAAAGTTCAACTGCCATTTTTTGTCAAAAAAATGCTATTTTATCTTGTGTGATTTCTTTTATATCAACATCCATTATCAATGCCTTCGCTCTCTTGATTACAAATATCCCGTAGTCACTCCTATTTTCATAAGAGAAACTGTCAAATTTTATAAGTCATATACCAGACATTATAAACTATATACCACGTTCAAATTAGAATGTATCAGATTAAATTGTCGAACTAAGTTTATAAGTCATTTATCAAGTATTAAAATTCATGTACCATAACTAATTTCCTATATACCAATATTGATTTTGTAGAGTTGTCTTACCTATTTTGTTGTACTTCAATAGCTTCTATAAAGTGCAAGGCGAAGTCTCCTCTCTTGATCTCCTTTCTCTCCTAATAAATGTCGTGGCTTCCAAAAGAAATGGGATCATAACTGTGTAGATAGTAAGTACTTCCCTCGTCTTATTTTGATGAGCTAGTGATGGTATGCTATCATAGACATTTATTTTTTGTTCTGTCAAGTCTATTTCAGCTAGCACCTAGTGTTTAAGTTCTTCCACAAAGACGGGTATGTAGATGTAATCTACTTTGGACCATTTTTTATCTACCGCCATACCCTTTCTATTGACACATTTCACTAGAAAGGATTGAGGCTTCTTGTCCCAAGTAAATAATTCTTTTCTTTCATCATCAATATATTCTATCCAAGCCCTCTTAATATAGTTGGCATAAATTGCATATAGAGTGATTGATCTTTTTATGAATAAGGTGACATTGCATCGAATCTTCTTCTGCAAATAGTAGAAAATGACATTGATGTATTGTTCAAATTTATCAACTAAGGTTATTATTCAACAACAACACTCACAAAACTATGAACTAAAGACATAAAATTATGAACCAAACAACATTGTAGCAAGTTTTCATTTATAACCAAACAATATTGATAAAGACAATGAATAGTAGACATATTATACAATTGGTACATTCAATACATATTAGAAACAACCATAAATGCTCTTTTTCAGCAGTCCATATTCTTAAATAGAAATATATGAACTAGATTCCTAAATTCATAAATCAGATATACAAATACATATACCAGATTCTCAAATTCATATACCAGATATCTAAATACATATACCAGATTCTCAAATACATATATTAGATACCCAAATACATATACCAGATATCAAAATTTATATACTACATACCAAAATTTATTTAACTTACGAAATTGGATATTATAGAAATATGTACTCGAGCTCATGAATGTGTACACTTGAGGAATGTGTGTAATTGATACTGAACAAACAAATTCATGAAGGAAACAAATAATTTCATGAAGTAATTTCCACAGATAGTTGAAAATGACATTAATTTATTGTACACATTCAAAAAACCCATGTCAAAATTTGATTCTTTTATCTTATATACCTAGTTCAGTAAGTTATGTACCACACAGTAAACTTCATATACCATTCAATTAAAAATATGTATCCATATTTAATCTTTAGAGACTTAACATATACATCAAGTAATTATGAACTTACGTAGCTAGTAATCATTTCTGTTTGCTTCTAAATACTATAAAACTAGGACCTGGTTTTTGCCTCATCCACTCCAAGATCCAGTGCTCTTGGTAGATCGCCTTGAGTATCATATTTTCTATCAAAGAAATTTATTATTTTTTTCACTTTTAACTAAAAATATCTTTGTCATTCACTTTTTAAATATTCTTACCCCGTTCTATTGTTCAAACCCCTTTTTATCCAATTCTTAAAGTTGTCTACTAATATTTTTATTGATTTTTTTCGTCCAAGTCCAATGTGAATGGCTAGTGTTTGAATATTGCCTTTCCTAAATTCAGTAGTATTTGTCTTAATGGAGTTGTCAGCAAAGGCTCTAAACCAAGGTCAAAGTTCAATTGAGAGTTTGGAGTTGTTATCGGACTCTCTAATTTTGCTCTTTTTTCTCTCGAGAGTTGTCCTTCTACTGATCCAAATTCGGTTATGTATGGAGATTTCTCGGCTGCTCCTAGTTTAATTTTTCTCTTGCCGTAGATATTCATCTCCTGTATCAATGATTCATAGACAAATAATTAGCCTAGGCAAAGCAAATAAAATGTTATAATATTTTGTTGAAGCATAAATACATCTGACTTACCCATATAAAATATACCTTATTGTGTAATATTTCAGTAGCTATTATATAGATTCCTTTGCTAGGTAAATGATTTTCTATGTTTGGTATATGAAGTCATATGCATTCAAAATGTGTTTGTATTTTCATATGCTGTTCTAATTGGTACATTATTTTACCTTTATGGTTCATCGATTTTAATACGTTGTTCATGACATATATACATCTCATGTACTAAAAGATTAAATACTTTAGTAGCAATACTACAATCAAACTATTTTCTATATAAACCACCATAATAACACCAAATGCATTAAACCTGTCAAACATATATTAATTGTAATATAAAATTATATAAATAAGGTTTATTTTAAACTGAAAAATGTACCATAAACTACAAACTAGTGCAATAAACTAGAAACATAAACTAAAAATAAAACTATTAACTTGTTTTTTAGCTGCCAGCTAGAAACATAACTTATTTTTTAGTCAGGAACTAGGAACATAAACTATTAGACTAGTTTCCCAATCTACAACGATGAAACAAATATTTATTTCTTGTCTGTGGGCTTAGATGCATATGCCTTTATGTTAGGCAAATCCAGCTGTGCCTTCTTTGCCTCTTCCTTAGTTGCTTCCTTTTGAATAACTCTCTTTATTGGTACTTTTGTTCTTTTCTATTTTGGTTTAGTAGTTGCTTGTTCTCCTTTGGCTTGTTCTTTTATTATTCGTGGGGACTTTCTAGGTCCAAAAGTAGTTACTTTAGTCTTAACAGCCTCTTGTAAACTGAAATCAGTTCTTATATTTTGTATATAAGTACATAATATTTTTAGAATTATTTTATTTTACAATGAAGAATATTTACCTTTGCTTTAGGTTGTTTATTGTCCTTTTTCTTCTCTGCTACTTGTGCTGTTGCGTGTTCAAGACCTAGTCATATAAACCAATATGATGAACCAAGTGAGCATATAGTATAATACATTATGTCAAACAAAATCAATTTTCTATTCAGTACATTATCACATATACCAAGTTAAATATTCTATAAACCAAACAGAAAAAGTCATGAACCACTTTTTATCCTTAATTATGTTGGGTTGAGGTTCTTTGTATATTATTATATGTACTAAGAATAAAAACTACATACCAAACAAGAAAAGTAATGAACTAAGCATAAACTGTTGGAAAATCCTAAATTACTTTTGAGTTCATAGATATAAAAATAAACCAAGGATTAAAATTAGCTATATAATTTTAAAATCTAAAAATTACTAAACTAAAGATTATTATCTTTTAAAATCTTCTGCCATATTTATTAGAATTCAAATGATTCACCACATATAAAAAGCTATGTAACATTTTGAAAATGTTATGAACTAAATATATCTCACTGATGAAACTCATTTTAGTTAAATTGGAACTACAAAATACTGTGTATCTAAACATTTATAGCATAAATGGTTGATTAATATACCGGTTCTGTATCTAAGTTTTTCTCTCCTTGGTCTGTTTCTACGGTACGTAGCTCCTTGATTTTGTTGCCACTATCATTACCACTATCCAATACCTGCACATTCAGATTTAATGCTTATTTATATATGAACTTGGTTTTCTGATTCTAATACATTATTTCCAATGAAATGAATCTTCCTCTCAGTACATTATCACATGCATATATACTAAGTTAATAATTCTATGAATCAATTAGAAAACATCATAAACTAAGTATAATCAAAACTTGTTAATAATTCTAGATATCTTATCTTGATACACCTCTTTTTCTTCTTTGTTTTTGTCTTCCTTCTCATTTTCTTAGTTGTTTGTATCATACTTTTCATTTATTTTGTTTTTCTCCCCAACCTAAAATATCATTAAAATGCTTTGAATGTAAAATTAACTAAAATAAATGCATTTAACTATATTGTATGTACCTTATCTACCATAATAGCTTTTTCTTTGTTAGTCTTTTTAGCTGGCTCGCTGCTGTTGTTCCCTAAATTCTACATATTTATAAACAAGCATAAAGACATAGTAATGTTAAGCTTGTGAACCATATATATAATGTCATGAACTACATGCATGATTTCATGAACCAAGTACAAAAGTCATAAACCATGCTCAGATATTAAGAAACTAACTTTTCAAGTATGTCATTCTTTTGTTGTTCTTCTGCTTATATTTCATTAATATTCACCGCTTGAATGACCTCCTTTACAGCAAAAAAAAAAGCCATTCATTAAATGAACCAATATACAAAAGTAATAAAGCAAACAAAGGTTTTGATTATTTACCAAAACTGCACTATAGTCCTATTATGTAGAAATCTCCTTATGCTCAGCTCCTTTGTCAGCAGCTTTCTTATTCTCAATAGTCTCTTGCGTTCCTTTGTCAGTTGCTACTACTGCATTGCTCGCACCAGGTGCGTATTATTCAAGGAAAAACTTTGCATGTATCTCAGCAACTATTCTTTCTAGCAAGTCCATCTGCTTCTTCATTTCTTTATTTTCCTTGATGATTTGCCCGTTCTGTATGATTATGTTCTCTAGCTGAAGATGTTTTGGTGTTTCTTTGGCACAAGATGGTTCGTCATGTTCTTCTTCTACAAAATTTTCCTCTTCTCTAAATTCTATCGTGTATTCCTTCTTCAATTTATCGGGAGTATAGAACATTTCAAGGTAGGTAGCCTAAAATAATTAAATGAACCAGTTAGAAATAAAAATATGAACCTGATTAACAAAACCAAAAAAAAAAAAATCAGCCACTATGTAAAAATCATGAATTCGTTACTTCCACTAGGGTCTTGGAAAATATTTTCAAACAGCTCATCAAAGTTTGGTTGTTGGTTGAATCACAGTTTGTGATTTTTGGATAAATATATCCTATTGACTCGATATATATACCCATGTTCGTTAGTATCTCATAACCCCAAATTTGAAGAGTAATTCGACACCTATACAGGGGGTACTGAGAGAGAAGGTGCTTACTAGGTGCTGACTCAATGTATTCTATTATTTTCTCAAATGAGATTCTACCCTAATGGTAGTCCTCCCACATCCAATCTATGTCTACCATGTCAACATATTTTATTTTGATCAATTCTTATTGATTTCCAATTAAGAAATCCGAAAGTATGTATAACTTGCATAATTTTATCATCATCTCATCGTTCTTGCTACCATATGATTGAAATTTTTCTCTAATCTCTTGCTTATTTACTCTCTTTTTTTCAAGGGAGAAAAATTTTCTAAAACCTCCCATACCCTATAGATTATGTTTTTTCAAGTCCATTACATTTTTGGTCTTCAGCCCTATCATTATTGTATACTCTTTTAGACCAAATATATATTTAAGTCCATTGATTTTGAACCATGCTTCGTCATTGTTGGGGCATGGTATCGATCTCAGAAGCAAACTGTGAACAAGTTGTAAGATGGTTCTTCTTACTCTCACATTGATGAAATGTCCAAAGCATGTCTTCTTGAATTAGCTCCACTGTTGTATACTCATCTTATCATGGATGAGTTGTAGTATATGTATCTTGGACTAATTCATTTAGATTTTCTTTGGTTCTCTCCACTCAGTTTCTGGTACAATATACTCCATCTTAATTGGAATTCAGAAAAAATATGAACCCAATACCCAAGGTTATAAATGAAACACATAAATATATTAACCAAATACAAATTAAACAGATACTAAAAAATATATATATCATTATGAAAACTTCATGAACTATTATGAAAAAGTCATGAACTATTATGCAAAAGTCGTGAACCAAGCAGATATCTAAATTCATGTACTAGATCCTAAGTTCATATACTAAATAGTAATTAAAAGAATAACCTGATATGGGTATCAAGCACATATGATGGTGACTAAATCAGTTATTTGTCAAACAGGGGAATATATAATAAAATGATCATGCAAAAGTTTGGAAGGTGAGTCAGATGAATGGAGGGTACTTTAGGCATACAATATAGTCTATTTTATCTAGAATTTGCGAATATGTGAACCCAATATACAAGATTATGAAAGAAATACATAAATTTATTAACAAAATATAAATTAAATCGGTGATGGAAAAAATCATGAACCAGTGTGAAAAAATAATGAATCACTATAAAAATTTCATAAACTCTAAGGAAAACATCATGAACCAATATAAAAATTTCATGAACCATTATGCAATTGACCAGATAAATAAGCACTCTGATTTTTATTTTTTTACCATCAAAAGCAATGGTAAACCTTGACATACACAATACTTTCAGTTGGAGACAAAAAAAATCTATAAGAAAAAGTAGGGGAAATTGTTCTTGCTCAAATTCTATCGATGTCTTGAATTATAGTTACCATTGACAAAGTACCAAATCTTAGAAACTTCTTGCTATAGAAAATGCCATTCTGAAATAAACCTCCCCATATATGTAGTTTAAAAAGTCATTGAATCACACTTAACATATCTTGAATATACCACAACACAAATGTATATACCTAATAGAAAACATCTTGAAACATAAATAAGTCTTATGACAAATAATTCTAGTAAATATACACTTGATAAATGACAGAATATCTACCAGAATTTATATACATAGCTCTTAATTATATCTACCAACTTATCCTTTATTGTACTAATTTTTATTTCATAATATTAGTAGGTATTGCTTACTTATATTTTTATGAACCATGTGCCATATTTACTATATTATCTAGCAGAATTAAGTATATACTTACCAGAACTTAGTAATGTCTACCTAAACTGAATTTATATTTACTAAAATAAAATTTGAAGTCTAAATCAAAGATAAGCACATCTATTCTAGGGCAATGTACTAGTAGAAACCTATAAGCATTAAAAAAACAAAAGACCCAAACTATAAACCAAGGTTATTACCAAACAAATATGAGGAAATGGCAAAAGCGATTGACAAGTTAAGGATGGTGGCCGCAAGGTCTTCTTGGGTGATGTCAGAAGTGGAGAAGAGGGTCTCGGCTAGGTAAGGGACAATGTTAGCATCGAAGATGAGTAGGTGGCAGTCGGTAATGGAGCTTCGAACTAATTGGAGCTTCTACCTTTAATGAGAAAATAAGCGAGAAAATGGTTTAGATTTTAATAGAAAAAGTGAGAAAATTTGAGAAGAGGAAATCGGGTTGAAAAGTAGAGGGGAAGTGGTTTTTTATTTCATTATAGAAGAAGAGATGGGTTCATGGCTGAGAGAGGGGGGGGATAAGGTGAGGAACTGGGCTTCTTCAATTTGGGCTTGTCGAGGGTAATTTCGGTATTACAAATTCCAACGAGCTTTAGTTTTAGACATATTGCTATAATGTACGGGCTGTGGTCATGATCTGAGTTCTAGGCCTTAAATTGTTCAGATATCTATTTCACCCAATAAGTAAAATATGGCTGGATAGTTCATGTGTAGAATTAGGCCTTTGTAATTGGCCTATCGATGTTCTTGGGTTAAGGGTTTTTTAGAGCTTTATAGACAAAAAAAAATAAAAATTACAAAATACGGTGCCTAAAGTTTTATACGGTGTTAAAGCTAAATTAATTGTAAATATACGATAAAAAAGAAGCGATGACAATTGCAGTAATTAAAGCCTCTTTTTTAAACCTATTATTAGTTAAAAAGTTCAACTTATTCTAGTAAAATTGAGTTATCGTATTGGCTGATGCATCCTTCACTTTCTTCCCTTGCTTGAGTTCGAACCTAAGTAATGTCATTCTTATTATTGTTTTTTTTTTAAGTTCTTTAACCATTTTTTTTTAAAAAAAACAAAATGATTGATATTTGTTATTCTAATTAGTAATTATTTTAGCTCCTACTCTTTTTTTTATCCTCCTCTTAATGCTAACCAAATCAACCAAATCTAGCTGCTAGTTACTCTGGTTATCAATTATAATATTAATAATTGCTTTCAAAAGAAAAAGAAAGAAAGAAAAATTGTTTGGTTAATAGTTACTCTAGTTACTAATTACTTTAGTGACCAATAACCAATTTGGTTACTANNAGTTACTAATTACTTTAGTGACCAATAACCAATTTGGTTACTACTAATTAGTTTCGTTACCGGTTATTAGTTACTAGTTTATCTAGTTATTGATTACTAGTCTTGTGACTGGTAATTTGTTATCAGCCTATCTGGTTATTAGTTTTGTGACTGGTAACAAATTTGATTACTTGTTTCATTATATATATATATATATATATATATATATATATATATATATATATTGAAGCTTCAAAAGTGCAAAAAAGAAGTATGCTTGGTTAATGGTTACTCTAGTTACTAATTACTTTAGTAATTAATAACTAAATTGGTTAATACTAACTAATTTAGTTACCGATTACTAATTACTAGTAACCTGTTATCAGTTTCTCTAGTTAGTAGTCTTATGGCTAATAACTAATTTGGTTACTTGTTTCATTATATATATATATATATATATACATTTTGTTGATTTATTTTTTATAAAATATTTTCTTTTTCATTTTTTTTCTTTTCAACCTCTTCAATTATTCTTCCCTTTCACTTACTTTTTAATTAAAAAAAAATGAAACATCAAACCTTTTTTTGTCTCCTCTTCCCTCTCTCTAATCCTCTTTTAAGGACAGAAAGAAACACAATTTTTTTGGCTCCCTTCTTAGTGGTAATGATTGGTTCAAGTAACTAGTAACTAATTTGGGACTGGTGGTGAATTTCGAAATTAGTAATAGTGACAAGTAATTGGTTAGATATTACCAATTACAATATTAGTTATCAAATTGGTAATCAATTTGGTTTCAGAAAACCAGTTTACTTTCTAGTTGGTTAACAGTTACTAGTAACCAGTTATAGGTTACAAATTATAACATTAGTTACCACATTGATAACCCATTTGGCTTTAAAAAACCAATTTACCTTCTAGCAACTAATTTGGGACTAGTGGTGAATTTTGAAATTGGATAACAGTTATTAGTAATTAGTTATATGTTACGAATTATAACATTAGTTACCAAATAAGTAATCAATTTGGCTTTAGAAAAATAATTTACCTTCTAGTTAGTTAACAGTTACCAGTAATCAGTTACTGGTTACCAATTATAACATTAGTTACCAAACTGGTAACCAATTTGTCTTTAAGAAACCAATTTACCTTCTAGTTACTAATTTAGTTACTAGTTTTAAGACTGGTGACCAATTTCTAAACTGATAACTAGCTATAATTAAATGCCAATTTCCAAACTTATTACTGGTTACCAATTATAACACTGTTTACTAGTTACTTGTAATAACAAAAGAGAAATTTCAAAATTATTATTAGTTATACGTTATGATATTGGTTACCAAATTGGTAATTGGTAACCAATCTAACCTCCAAATATTAATTTAGTTACCTTGTTAATGGTTACTGGGCTAGTGACAAATTTTCAAATTGGTTACCTGTTACAATACTATTTATCAATTTTGAAATAGGAGATAAATGGTGGTGAATTTCTAAACCGATTATCAGTTACCGATTACTAGTTATTAGCTACTATACTATTACTAATTTGATAATCAGTAACCAATCTAGCTTTTGAATACCAATGAAATAATACTATGTAACCAATAACAAATCTAATTTCTAGTTATCAATCTAGTTACTTATTATAGGATTGATGGCTAATTTCAAAACAGTTATGTGAAAATTTAAATTTCTAATGACACCCAGTTCCTCACATAATTAAAAAGCCAATAATAATATAATTACATAATATTTTATATGTATATATATATTAATGTATTATAGGTGTATAATTTTGAGTAATAGTTTTAATATATTGGTTATTTTTATAATATTTATTTGTGAAGAAATTTTATAGTGAAATACTCGAGGAAAAATCATTGATACAAGTTTGACATATATTAATTCTATTGTTCGTTTAGAGTTACACTTACAATACATAATTTGGAAATAAGTAATTATCAAAGTTGACGTTAATATTTATAGTTCTGTGTTTCTACCTACTGTGATAATTTCTAACATCATATCTATTTTTTTTTTTTTTAACTAAGGTTTGTTTATTATTTATACCTAAGTATATCTTTGCTATTCCATTTTTTTGTTTTGTGCTTTTTATACAACTATTTTTTTGAAACAAGATAAGTAACTCATTATACCCATATTTATCATGAGTCCAAATTAGGTTCTGTTATTTTATTTTTATTACATGAAGTCTTTTCATAATCATTATTTATTTTTTTCTATTTTGTCGGGAAAAGAATTATCACTTGCTAATATGTCTGATTGTTATAACTTTAAACGTGAGTTTATTTTTTAAAAAAAAAGAGATAGGTCTAATAACCGACACTAGTTAGTCGGCAGAGACTTTAGGATATATATAGACATATATCCTCTTATCCCCGATTATACTTAAATTCCTTTCTCTACCCACCCAAAACTCCTCTTTTGAATACACTTGATTATTGTGGAAACGTGTGTCCTAGTGGAATAAGTACAAATCCAAGTTCTCTTAGAGTTCAGCTTGTTCAAGGTAACTATCATCTGATTAATATATCTCTTTTGTAATCTTTGTATCCTAGTTTACGTATTGGGCTATTTTAGTGGAAGGATTATTGAACTAATATGTGTAATTTATTTGTGGGTATGACCTTTAAGAAGTATATAGTACATATATTTGTACGAGATTATTTTGGAAACATAAAAGAATTTGTCATGTTCATATGATTAAAGAATTTCACTATGGACATAATAATTTGCTAAGATCATTTTCTTTTGTTTCCACTATAGGATTACTTTGATTCCCCTTGTTGTTTGTTTTTTTGACTCGATCCCAATAATTATTTAGACTTGTTTTTAAATATCAGCAGCCTTTGAATATATGTAACTACTCTTAATTTCTTCTGCTATTGGTAACTCCTATTATTTCATGCTTTTGGATATAGGAATAATTATAATAGTAAGATTTTCATAGAATTTGTTTTTGAAAACTTGTATTTAATACTTTAAAGTCTATACCTCACAGTAATTACTATTTTGTTTGGATTTTCTACTCTTTTCTAATGTCTCTGTTTTGTTTTGTGATTTTAAGAGTATTTACAGGAATATATGTATATGAGAAGGGAAAAGTAAAATTTTAGGTCAATTGTTTTGGTTAAATTGCTTAATATGTTAATTACTGTGTGTATAAATGGATGTTATCCTAAAACTTATCTTAAGAACTTATACATGTGTATCTAATATATGATTTGTTATTTATTGAATGGGCGAGAGGTATATTATTCTAGGGAGATAATTCCTTCTTGTTAAGTTTCCAAATTATGCTATACGTGAATTTGTTCTTGGGAATTTTCTTGTTATTGATAGTCAATTTATTGGTAGTTTAGTGAAGGCCAATTAATTTATCGTCGCCAAGGAAAAAAATGGCCTTTAACCCTTTTTTAGTCAAATAAATTATTAATTGAAAAATAATAGGGACACGTCAAATGTATCTTGAATAGGGGTATTTTACAGAAAACCAAGCAGAAGTCTAGATATCGAAGTAAGTAGCGTCACACCTACAATATAAGAAATTCTATATTTCTGTGAATCTGTGGAATCTAGGGATATGTGTATATAAGTATTTTGATGTTATAGTTTTCTGATAGAGGATTTTAAACCTATTTTGAGTGTGTTTAAATGTATATGTTATACTATGTACGGTTATCAGCCGAGTTTTTATTTGTATTTTTAGAAAGCTGAAAAATGTTTTAAAAATAGTATATATTACGAGTGACTATATGAGAGGTTCACTATACATGTATATATATTTTTAACTATATGTATGATTATGAGTGAAATTTTTCTATTATTTCCATAAAGTTGAAAAATTTTTAATTTTATACTATTTTATCATTTCTAAGTCGAGTAGCATCTTCCGATTGCACATAATATTTATACAAATATCTTTACGTACGTGTGTAGAATTGAAGGATGTTACAGTTGGTATCACATCTTGTGTTTTTTTTAAATGATTCTGAAGACTTCTTATATACACACGTCAGGAAAGAAAGGAAACCTCACTCCTCTGTAAGTGTTTGATATATATTTTGATATCTTTTATAATTTTTAACTGCATTGAATATTCTATTGGCTATAATTAGATCAATGGATTTTGAGTGTCAGGATATCAATATGGTGACTACTCAAGGTCAAGATAATGTTGATAGGGGTTCATCCTCTTCACAAGGTGGCAATTAGGTTGAACAACTAGCTCTTTTGGTACAAAACATATTGGAGTAGTGTATGACATAACAAAGTCAACCTAACCCTCCACCGCCACCATCTCAATATAGGCAGGATGCTAGTAAAAGTACGGGGAAAAAATTCTGGAAACTCCAGCCTTTGACTTTTTACGGTGGGATTGATCCAATACAAACTGAGCAGTGGATTAGGACTACTAGGTGAAGACTAGCTTATGCAAAGGTTTTTGATGTAGATAAAGTCCCATGTGCTAGTTTTATGCTGAGACATCATGCTGAGTACTGGTGAGACACAATGAGTATGATTCATGATGTCACTACTACGACCTGAGAGAAGTTTAGAGAGTTTGCCAATTTGAAATAGGGAGAGACATCTGTTGCTGAATATATCCGTAAATTTGATGAGATATCACAATATGCACCTCATGTGATTGCCACTAATGAGCTTAAGATAGATCAGTTTATGAAAAATCTGAGGAAGATTATTGTTAGGGATTTGAAATTAGGTGGAATTCGAGGTGTACCATTTGCTCAGATTGCAGACAGGGCATTAGATGCTGAACAAGTATAGAAAGATGCTTTGGATGAAGAAAAGATTAGGAGAGAAAGACTGGCTAGAGAAATACAAAGGGGTTTTAGACTTATTTTTCAGGGAAATAGAGAAGGACATACTTAGGTTTAACGTCCTCTAGACATGAAAAGGAAGGGAGCTCTGGATTGACCAGTGGACTAGTACTACTACTACTATGTGTACCTTGCCCATCATGTGGGAGGAATCATTTTGGAGGGTATCATAAAGGTGCAAGGTTATACTACAAATATGATAAAAGTGGTCATTTTATTAAGAATTGCCCTGAAATGAAAAATGATCAGAAGAAACCTGGTGGAAGGCTGTATGCTATGGCTGAGACAGATATTGGAGATGAGACTAAGGCAGACCCATCTATTATCACAGTTGAGATATTTATTTTTGACATCATAGCTCACGCATTAATAGATTCAGGATCAACACATTCATATGTATCATTAACATTTGTGAAGAGATTAGGTCGTCTTATAGATCAAATGAGTAGTCCATTTGGTACCACAGTTTCTTCTGGAAAGGTTATGTATTCTGACAAAATTTTGAGAACTTGTCATATTGTATTGGCTGACAGAGAATTATTTATAGAATTGATTGTGCTTGATATGAATGAATATGAGATTATTTTGGGTATAGATCGGCTACTAAAATATTGTGCTAAGATTGATTATAAAAAGAGGATTGTGACATTTCATCCTCTAGATGCTGATCAATTTGTACTTGAGGGTACTCAAAGTAAAGTAAAGCTTCCTTTGATATCAGCTATGAAAGCTCAAAAATTCTTAGATAAGGTTGTATAGGATATTTGGAAAGTATTGTTGATACATCTGTTGAGCAACAATTGAAACCAGAAGATGTATTAGTTGTGCAAGATTTTTTGGATGTGTTTGAAAAGGATTTGTGAGGTTTGCCACTTATAAGAAAAATTGATTTTGCTATTGATTTGATACCAGGTACTAGACCTATTTCTAAGATACTCTATAAGATAGCTCTAGTAGAGTTAAAGGAGTTAAAGAGTCAATTACAAGAGTTACTAGAGAAATGATTAATAAGTCTTTGCTTTTCACCATGGAGTGCACTAGCCTTATTTGTGAAAAAGAAAGATGGAACTTTGTGATTGTTGGTGGGCTATTTCTAACACACAAAACCGCAAGTATACGGGTCGTAACAAGTAATATAGTAGTAAGAGAGTATCGTTCCCACGAGGAATAAATGATTTACAAATACTAAGTACTAATAGAAACTAGCTTCTAATTTATCCAAACAATAATAATTGATTGGATTGAGAAAGAATTGAAAAGTAAATGACAATGTAGAAAGCAAGATAGGAAACTGAAATTAAGCAACAAAAATAGTTCTAAGAGTAATAGTAAAAAAACCTAGGAATGTAATCTACACTCTAACTACTAGTTTTCCTCAAAATACAAATATCTATATAGAATTAACAACCAAGAATCCTAGTGTATTCACAAAGCCTTTTCTAAGACATAAGTGAAAATAACTAGATAAGTTAATGTTACTCCTAATATAAATTGACTAAACTCATTAACCTTGGTAATTCTCATACAAAGTTACATAAGTCATACAGGTATATTCCTATCCTATGCAAACTCACCTTATACTAGGCAATCTTATGTTGTTCTATCTATAGATTTCACAACACAACTCTATTTAATGGCCAAATAAATAGATGCATTAAGTTCAAAATAGAACAATCAATTCAACCATAGATATCAAGAATAATAGTGGAAAACCAAATTGTTGGATTACATTAGAGGTTCAATTGCCTCCCTAGAAATTGAGTTTAGCTCATGTTCATACAAGAAGAAACACAACACATGTAACAAGATTGATATATATTCAAGTGCAGAAAATAAAAGTTGAAAAACAAGAAGAAGGGATAAGAAAAACTCTTTCAAAGCTTCCCAATATGATTCCTTCTTTGCTTGAATCCACCTCTTTGGTGTTATTTCTCCATTAAAAATGGCTTTAGGAACCCCTAGCTGTTAGGATTTTCATCCCCCCAATCCACCTCTCTTCAAATAAGAGAAAGAGAGTTTAAAGAGAGAAGTTGGCACGAGCAAAATCTAGGTTTCCTACAACTTTTTAGCGTTGCGGTGCCACAACTAGCAATAAGATGGCATTGCGGTGCCATGAGGTTAAAGCTACAAAGCCACACATTGGCTTCGTGGCACCATGCAAATGGGGCTACAGCTCCAATTCTTTTGCTCAACTGCACCGATTTATCTTGATTCCAACTGCACTCTAAACATTCTATCATTGGTCTTCTCCCATAACAATGTAAGTTTGTCACTGAAACGCCTTAGTTTTCCACTAAATTAACCTCTAAAACCAACATTCTTTGCTCAACAATCTCTCACCTGAAATATGCATCAAAAAGAATAAAACAAGTAAAAAGAACTCAAAAATGAGCAATTCTTAAGCATGAAAGTATAGTAAAATAAGTGTAAAATGCACTTATCAAATACCCCAAACTTAAGCTAAAGCTCGTCCTCGAGCTAAAACAACAAATAAAAAATCAGAAATAACTAAAATAACACAAAAACAAAATTGAAGACACACAAACCAAGCTTTTGAACGAGGTTAGCACTGTCTCAACACTCTCTAAAAGGTATATAACTTAAAGGAATCTTAAAGCATCACAACAATTTAGAATTTCAAATTTGCTAGTAGCTTCGCTTTGTTGTCAACTCTTAGTGTATGTGTGTGTGTGTGTAATAGTTGTTTGCATTTAATCCTTTAGGCTCAGATCGCTTTATGCAGACTTTGGATGTACAGTTAGAGCTATCTCAACGAAAGTGATTAAGTCATCTTATAAGCCTGCTTTTCATGTCAATCTCCACTAATATAGAATAACACTCAATCGAAGATCAATAGGTCTTTATCGGCTTATAATACAAGGGTTAGGTACTAGTGGACGAAATGGTATTATTTAGGCTTATTCACACCAAGATGCCATTTTTGCTCAATGAATAAAATTCTCTCATGCATACCACAATAATTTCCCCCAAATTTAGCTTTTGACCCATTTTATTTTATTTTTTAATAATTAACTACTAGTTTAAGGTAGTCGAACTTCTTCTAACAAAAAGACTTCCCTTCTTATTTTTTTTTAATAAACTACTCATTCTTCACCATAAGTTCAATATTTACTTTCATGCATCTATGGTGTGAAAAGAGATAGTTTGGGAACGTCTTTATTGATCAAAAATTTCTAAGGATCAAAGAAAAATGAAAAAGGCTAAGGAATTTGGCTCAAAGGATGTGACTAAGGATATTACATTTAAGGGTAGGTCCAAAATGGCTTAAATCATTTCTTCGATTTTTATGTTACTAAGATTTCGCCTCAATTGACAACTAAACAAGTTCTAAGATGACTTGAGATAAATTATTTTTTCCTAAGCCACATGCATAAAGCTACTCTAAGCAATTCAAGGCTAAATTTTTACACGTATGTACAAAATGTATTCAAGAGTTGCTCACAAAGCAAAATCACAAAAGATTTAAGCACACAAATAGTCATGATACTAAATATTTCTAAAGAGTTATTTCACACATACTCTCAAAAATATCATCGACTGTTAACCTCTATCAAAAGCTCTAAAAAACACACAATAAAACAACTCAAAAAAAGATAAAAACATACTAAGAAAGAAAGAAATGCACTGACTAAACTAAAATGAAACAAAAGGAAAATACTTTAGAAGTTCAACCAATTAAAATGTTCATGAAGATAAAGCAGGTAAGTGCTAGACACTTCTCCTAAACTTAAAATGTGCATTGTCCCAAATGCACTAAATATGAAATAACAATGAGGAATGAGCATTTACCTGATTGAAAGCCGCTAAATCAGTCTTGAAAGTACGGTGGTTGCCAAGTTGATCATTTTCAGCTTACAGTGGTGCCAGCAACAATGCCATACCCAGGTAAGCTTTTTTTTTCCCTAGGCTGGTGGTGCTAGGGTGCCACTGCCTAGAAAAAATTTAATCTTTTTATTTTTTTTCCCTAGCCGAGTGATGTTGGGGCACCACTACCTAGGATTCTGACCGAAATTAGTGCTGGGGCACCACTTTTTGGCACTAGGGGACCAAATTTCTAGTTTTGGCGCCCTAGAATGGTGTTGGGGTGCTATTTTCAGCTCTTGGGGTACCAACACATGAGTAATTCACGAATTTTAGTGCCAGGGTGCAGTTTTACGGTGCTAGGGTGCCAACACCTAGGAATTTCACAATATTTGGCACTAGGGCACTATTTTATAGTGCTGGGGTGCCAAGTTTCTGTTTGTGGTGCTCCGGATTGGCGCCAAAGCACCAAATTAAGCTTCTAGGGTGCCAAAATGACAACTCTATTTAAATCTTCTTCAATCAAACCCTTCTCCAACACCTACATCACTTTGTCTTCAAAACAAGTACACCATAAGAACTTCAAAACACGCTTCCCTTTTTATTAACATTCTTAGGTTGCCTCCCAAGTAGCACTTGTTTAACATCTCTAGCTTGACATTGTCACCCCTTATGGAGGATGGAGCGAGGCAATGGATGATTTAGCACCATCAAGTTCTCCTCCTAAGTACTCCTTGAGCCCTTGAACTTTCACCTTGATTCTTCTAGTTGGGCTCTCATTGTCTACCTTAATTACACCATATGGAGACACATTAGTCTCTTTGGATGACCCCAACCATCTTGACTTGAGTTTGACAAGATGAACCAAGCACACCTCTTGGACTTGGTTCAAAGTAATAATCACCATGCTTCTTCTTTTTTGTCTTCCACTTCCTCGTATCCTTCTTATAAGGCTTGTGATGACTAGAGGGAGAGGATAAAGGCTCCAATAGGTGGATTAAAGATAAAAGAATGTTACGGGGCTTCCATAACATTGGTGTCTCCCAGATCCTCTTTTTCTTCCACATCAATAGAATGAATGATAGAGGCCTCTTGGCTGATCAAAGGAGCTTCCTTTAAAGCATAGTCTTCAATGTTCTCCTACACCAAGTCCACCCTATAGCAGTCATTGATGTCTCTAGGAGAATCTTCCTCTTTTCACACATTGAAGGCTATTACTTGATACTTCACTCTCATAGTAAGTTCTCCCATATACATAATCGTGACCGTCCTCCCAGTTGTTAAGAACTATCTTCCAAGGATAATTGGAAGATTTTAATCTTCCTCCATGTCAAGAACAATGAAATCAGCTGGGAAAAACAACTTGTCCACCTTTACAAGTATATTCTCTATGATTCCTCTTGGATACTTGATAGATCGATCCGCAAATTAGAGCATAGCCGTAGTTGGTCATGCTTCACCCAAATCAAGTTTTTGAAATACGGAAAATGGCATTAAGTTGACACTAGCTCCCAAGTCACACAAGGCCTTACTAAAGAAATGTTCACCAATTGTTCAAGGAATGTTAAAGCTTCTAGGATCCTCAAGCTTAGGAGGAATATTGTTTTGAAGAATTGCACTACATTCCTCTGTGAGAGCATCTATCTCATACTCCCTAAATCTCCTTTTCTTAGAAAAGATCTCCTTCATAAACTTTACATAACTAGGCATTTTTTCAAGTGCCTTGGCGAAGGGGATGTTGACGTGTAGTTGCTTGAACACTTTCAAGAACTTGGAGAATTGTTGGTCAAGCTTCTTTTTTTGACATCGTTAAGGGAATGGTAGTGGTGGATTGTAAGGACATGCCTTTGATAGTGATGTTGAGGGACCATCAACATTTACCTCTTTGATTGGCTTCTTTCCATCATTCCTTTTGGCTTGTTCTCTCACAATAACTTCTTCAACAACTGGCTTGGATGGTGAAGTAGGCTTGTCAATAGTTTCCACTAACTCTTTCCTACTTCTTAATATGATGACATTACAATGCTCCTTGCCTTCACTTCTTGGATTCACCTCGGTATTGCTTGGTAACGCTCCTTGAGGCCGGTTAGTTATAGTATTGACCAGTTAACCAAGTTGTGTCTCTAAGGTTCTCATGGTAGCTGCTTGATTTTAGAGGTTGGCTTCGTTCTTTACAATGTACTATATGAGTATCTTCTCCATAGACGGCTTCTTCTCTTGTGGTGGTTACTTTTGATTCAGGAATCCTTGATGTTGCATTGATCTAGCACTAGAATTTTGCCCTTGTTGAATCAGGTTACTCTAAGAGAAATTTAAATGGCTTCTCCATCCTGGATTGTAGAAGTTGGAATAAGGTAAGCCAACTCATACCCAAAAGGCAATAAGAGCTCAAGTGGTTGTCACCACACTGCTCATAAGCTCCAGCTGAGCTTTGCATTGCATCTACTCCGTGGACTACGATAGAATCGAGCTTCTTAGTCATTGACTCTAGGTTCTTTGTCAATGCATTAACTTGAGCCTCCAATGAAGAAATAACTTCAATCTCATTGACACTAGCGACTCTCCTTGGATTGATATGCTCAGAAAGCCATTGGTAGTTTTTCGCCGCTATTTCTTCCAATAACTCATAGGTGTCATCCGTTGATTTGCTCATCAACACATCACCAACTACCGCATCAATAATGGTCCTCAAATGACCCATTATCAAACCATTATAGAATGTTTGCATAAGTAGCCACTTGAGTATCCCATGGTGTGGATACATCCTCATTGTCAAATTGCACAAATGAGGTGATTTCGTTTCTTAGCTTAGTAGTCTTGGCTAGAGGGAAGAACTTGGTAAGAAATTTCTAGGCTAAGTCATCCCATGTAGTGATTGATCCCGAAAGTAAGGTATTCAACCAACACTTAGCTTTGTCCCTCAAGGAGAATGGGAACAACCTCAAGCGAACGGAATCCTTGCTAACTCTATTATGCTTGAATGTGTTGCATATCTCAAAAAATTCATGCTGTGTTGGTTAAGATCATCACTAGGTAACCCACCAAATTGGCACATAGCTTGCACCATCTGAATGATTTCTGGCTTCAACTCAAAGTTGGTGGCATTGATCGCTAGCCTCGGAATGCTAGGACCAAAACCTTTAAGGACAAGAACTACAAAGTCCCTCAAAGGTCTAGTGTTGTCCCAGTCTCCCATAGCTTCTTTAGGGTTGACTGCTCGGTTCCTTTATCTTCGAATTTCTCTCAATGTATGCTCAATCTCAGGGTCAAACGATATGAATTCTGCACTCCTTGTACGTCTCATATAGTAAAAAACAACACCTAAGATCCACAACAAGAACAAAAAGAAAAGGTTTGAATTAAATCGAAACTAATAGATGTTAGTATTAATAGGTAGTAAATCACCATACTCCACGACAATGATGCCAAAAACTTATTGGGCTATTCCTAACACACAAAACCATAAGTATACGGGTCACAACAAGTAATATAATAGTAAGAGAGTGTCGATCTCACAACTAGTAAATGAGTTACAAGTGCCAAGTGCTAACTGAAACTAGCTTCTAATTTATCCAAACAACAATAATTGATTCGTTTGAGCAAGAATTCAAAAGTAAAAGACAATGTCAAAACCAAGACAAGAAATCGAAATCAAGCAACCAAAATAGTTCTAAGAGCAATAGTAAGGAAACTAGGGATGCAATCTACCCTTTAAGTCCTTCAACTACTAGTTTTCCTCAAAATATAATTATCCATATAGAATTGACAACCAAGAATCCTAGTGTATTCACAAAGTCTTTTCCAAGACATAAGTGAAAATATCTAGACAAGTTAAAGTTACTCCTAACATAAATTGACTAAACTTATTAAGCTTAGTAATTCTCATACAAGGCTGCATAAGTCACATAGGTATATTCTTATCCTATGCAAACTCACCCTATACTAGGTAATCTTATGTTATTCTATCTATATCCAAATCTATATTCCCTTTCCCAAGTTCATATAGATTTCACAACCCAACTCTATTTAGTGGCCAAGTAAATAGATGCATTAAGCTCAAAATAGAACAATCAATTCAACCATAGATGTCAAGAACAATAGAGGAAAACCAAATAGTTGGATTACATTTGAGGTTCAATTGCCTCCCTAAAAATGGAGTTTAGGTCATGTTTGTATAAGGAGAAACACAGCACATATAACAAGATTTATACATATTCTAATACAAAAAATAGAAGATGAAAAACAAGAAGAAGAGATCAAAAAAAATCTTTTGAAGCTTCTCAATCTAATTTATCCTTGGCTTGAATCCACCTCCTTGGTATTGTTTCTCCCTTAGAAATAGCTTTAGGAACCCTTGGGTACTAGAGTCTTCATCCCCCAAGTCCCCATCTCTTCAGATGAGAGAAAGAGAGTTTAAATAGAAGAGTTATCACGAGCAAAATTTGGGTGTTCTACAACTTTTTGGCACTGGAGCACCAAGACTGGCGTTGTGGCACCATAGCTAGTAGGAAGATGGCACTGCGGCGCCACGTTGTTAAAGCTGCGGTGCCATGGAATTGGGCTGCAGTGCCACAAAATGGCACTGCAACGCCATGCAAATAGGGCTGCAACCCTGTTGTTTTAGGGCTGCGGCCTCATGAAAATGGCACTGCAGCCCCAAATTTTTGGGTTATAGCTCCAATTCTTTTGCTTAACTATGCTAGTTTATCTTGCTTCTAACTCCACTTTAAACATTCTATCACCGGTCTTCTCTTATAACAGTGTAAGTTTGTGATCGAAATGCCTTAGTTTTTCACCAAATTAACTTCAAAAATACATTATTCTTTGCTCAACAATCTCTCAACTGAAATATGCATAAAAAACAACAAAACAAGTAAAGAGAGCTCAAAGACAAGCAATTCTTAAGATCGAAAGAATAGTAAAAATAAGTGTAAAATACACTTATCAATTGTGCATTAGCCATAGAGAAATTATTAGAGTGATTGTTAAGAACAAGTATCCCATAACATGCATTGATGATTTATTTGATCAACTACAGAGTGCCTCTATATTTTCAAAGATTAATTTAAGGTCTGATTATCATTAGTTAAGAGTCAGAGAAGAGAATATTCCGAGGACTGCCTTTAGAACACAGTATGGCTATTATGAGTTTTTAGTGATGCCATTTTGTCCGACCAATGCTCCAGTAGCATTTATAGACCTAATGATTAAGATATTTAAGGAATTCCTAGATAAATCTGTTACTGTGTTCATCAATGACATTTTAGTATACTCACGATCTAGAGAGGAGTATAAAGAGCATTTGAGAATCACCCTTCAGATATTAAAAGAGAAAGAGTTATATGCTAAATTCAAGAAACGTGAGTTCTAATTAGAAAAAGTATCACTTATTGGTCAAAATGTTTCTCAGGATGGGATTTCTGTTAATCCAACTTGGGTTGAGACAGTTAATAATTGGTCGAGACCTACCAATATTATAGATATTAGAAGTTTTCTCGGTTGAGCTAGTTATTACAGATGGTTTGTTGAGAGATTCTCTAAGATTGCTATGCCACTTACATAATTGACCATGAAGAGTAACAAGTTTATATGGACTGATGAATATGAAAAAGTTTTCAAGAATTGAAGCAGAGATTAATTTCAGCACCAATCCTAACTATACCTTTAGGTACAAAGAGGTTTGTTATTTATAGTGATTCTTTGAAACAAAGTCTGGGATGCATCCTCTTATAAAATAGAAAGATTATTACTTCTGCTTCAAGACACATAAAAGATTATAAGCATAACTATCCTACTCATGATTTAGAACTGGCAACAATGGTATTTGTATTGAAGATTTGGTGATATTATCTGTATAGTGTTCATTGTGAAATTTTCACTGATCATAAAAGTTTGAAATATTTGTTTACTTAGAAGGAACTAAATATAAGACAACGACGTTAGCTAAAATTAGTAAAAGATTGTGATTGTAACATCAGTTATCATCAAGGGAAAGCCAATGTTGTGGTAAATGCACTCAACAAGAAATCATCTGGTAGCTTGGCATCTTTACACGAGTTAGTTAAACCTCTACAGGAAGATTTATGTAGATCCGATATTAAATTAATTACTAGTCAATTATCTATTATGACTTTACAATCTATTTTATTAGATAGAATTAAATAAGGCAAGAAAAAAGATCTTGAATTAATTGGATATAAAGCATTAATAGAGTCAGGGAAAAAGTCAGATTTCAATATTTCTGCTGAATGAGTAATTAGATTCCAGGGTAGACTTCGAGTGCTGGATGACAAAAACATCAAGAAAGAGATTCTAACAAAAGCATACAACACTCCATATTAAGTCCATCCAAGTACTATAAAAATGTATAATGATTTGAAAATTTATTACTATGGGCAAAGAATGAAGAAAGATATTTTCAAGCTTGTGGAGCATTGCTTAACATGTCAATAAGTTAAAGCTGAGGACAAGAGACCAACATGAGAGCGACAACCACTTCCATTACCTGAATGAAAATAGGAAGAAATCACTATGGATTTTGTAGTTGGGTTACCCAAGATAATATCTCGTCAAGATGCAGTATAGGTTATAGTTGATAGATGCTCTAAGGTAGCTCACTTTATTCCGATGTCTATGACCTACTCTGTAGATAAACTTGTTGCATTGTATATTAAAGAAATAGATAGACTTCATAGAATTCCAATTGCCATAATCTCAGATAGGGATGCATGATTTACTTTAAAATTTTGGGAGAGTGTACAATGGTCCTTAGGAACAAAATTAAAATTTAGTACTGCATTCCATCCTTAGACACATGGTCAGGTTAAAAAGACTATTCAAATCTTGGAAGATATGTTTAGAGCTTATGTTATGGAATTCCAAGGGTCGTTAAATTATTATCTATCACTGATTGAATTCTCTTATAATAATAGCTTTCAAGCTACGATTGGTGTTGTACCTTATGAGATGTTGTATGATAGAAAGTATAGATCTCTTGTTAACTGGGATGAGATTGGAGAGCGATATTATTTGGGTCCCGATATTGTTAGAGATACAGCTGAGGTAGTTGAGAAGACAAGAAAACGTATGATAGCAGCTCAAAGTAGACAGAAGTTTTATGTAGATCTAGAACAATGACCTTTACATTTTTCTATTGGTGATAAAGTAATTCTTAAGGTTGCCCCTATGAAAGATGTTACGAGATTCGGAAAGAAATGAAAGTTAAGTTTGAGATTCATAGGTTCGTGTGAGATCCTTGAGAAAATTGGGAATATCACTTATAGGCTTACCCTACCCGCAGAGTTATCAGGTGTGCACAACATCTTCCACGTTTCTATATAGAGAAAGTATGTATTAAATTCATTCCATATTCTTAGCTAGGAATCGCTTGAACTAGATCCAAAATTAACTTATGAGGAACGTTCTATTCAAAATTTAGACAGAAAGGAGAAAGAACTAAGAAACAAAAAGATTCCTTTAGTGAAAGTCCTATGGGGGAAATTATTTTGCGCAAGAGACTACATGAGAAAGGGAAGGCAAAATGAGAAACCAATATCTAGAGCTATTTGGTAAGCAAATTTTGAGGAAAAAAAATTTATTAGGAGGGGAGGATTGTGATATCTCGAATTTCTAATGGCACTCAATTCCTCACATAATTAAAAAAACCAATAATAATATGATTACATAATATTTTATTTTATATATTAATGCATTATGGGCATATAATTTAGAGTACTTGTTTTAGTATATTGGTTTATGTTATAATCTTTATTTGTGAAGAATTTTTATAGTAAAATACTCGAAGGAAGCTCATTTGTACAAGTTTGACGTGTATTAATTCTATTATCCGTTTAATGTTACACTTACAATACATAATTTGAAAATAAGTAATTATCAAAATTGACATTAATATATATAGGTGTGTATTTCTACCTACTGTGATAATTTCTAACATCTTATATTTTTTTTACTAAGATTTGTTTATTATTTATACCTGAGTATATCTTTGCTATTCCATTTTTTTTTATGAACTTGTTTTGTACTTTCTATACAACTAATTTTTTGAAACAAGATAAGTAACTCATTATACACAAATTTATTACGAGTCCAATTTAGGTTCTTTTATTTTATTTTTATTACATGAAGCTTTTTCATAATCATTATTTATTTTTTTCTATTTTATCGGGAAAAGAATTATTACTTGCTAATATGTCTGATTGTTACAACTTTAAACATGACTTTATTTATTTTTTTATTTTTTTTTTTAAAAAAAGAGATAAGTCTGAGAACCGACATTACTTAGTCAGCAGAGACTTTAGGATATATATAGACATATATCCTCTTATTCACGATTATACTTGAATTTCTTTCTCTATTCAAAACTCCTCTTTTGCACATACTTGATTATTGTGGAAACGTGTGTCCTAGTAGAACAAGTGCAAATCCAAGTGCTCTTAGAGTTAAGCTTTTTCAAGGTAACTATGCACTTGATTAATATATCTCTTTTGTAATCTTTGTACCCTAGTTTACGTATTGGGCTATTTTAGTGGAAGAATTATTAAACTAATATGTGCAATATATTTGTGGGTGTAACATTTAAGAAGTCTAGAGTACATATATTTGTATGAGATTATTTTGGAAACATAAAAGAATTTTTCATGTTCACGTGATTAAAGATTTTCACTATGGACATAATAATTTGCTAGTATCTTTTTCTTTTGTTTCCACTGTAAGATTACTTTGATTCTCCTTGTTGTTTGTGTTTGGACTCGAACCCAATAATTATTTAGACTTAATTTTAAATATCAAAGCTAATAATTTGAAATTTTCACTAGACTTTTATTCCAGTATGTATCATTTCTTCAGCAGCCTTTGAATATATGTAGCCAGTCTTAATTTCTTCTACTGTTGGTAACTCCCTATTATTTCATGCTTTTGGATTTAGGAATAATTATAAGAATAAGATTTTCGTGGAATTTATTTTTGAGAAGTTGTATTAATACTTTAGAGTCAATAACTTGCAGTAATTACTATTTTGTTTGGATCGTCTATTCTTTTTTAATGTCTCTATTTTATGATTTTAAGAGGAGTATTGTAATGCCCCAAGTCTCGGCCTTACCCAAAAGTGGTAGCTTGAAGGTACTTTTGTGCTCATGAACTACTACTTAAATACTCATGATCTTCCCAGAGTATACCCGATGTGCGACTTGGGACATTACAATAAATGTAACACCACTGGGCCTTACCTGAAGGTACTTTTGGCCTCATAGACTACTACTTAAATACTCATGATCTTCCCAGAGCATACCCGATGTGGGACTTGGGGCATTACAATCTCTCCCCGTTAAGGACCTAGTGTCCTCGATAGAGGTCCATATTCAATAGCCCACATATAACTCCTATGGGCGGGGTCCATATTCACCACGATTTCGGCCCGTGGCAGCCTTCCAAAGCCCACATAGGTATGGATTGGGTCAGCTCTGATACCAAATGTAACACCATTGGGACTTACCTAAAAGTGCTAGCTTGAAGGTACTTCTGGGCTCATGGACTACTACTTAAATACTCATGATCTTCCCAGAGCATACCCAATGTGGGACTTGAAGCATTACAAGTATTTATGGGAATATATGTATATGAGAAGGAAAAAGTAAAATTTTATGTCAATTTCTTGGTTAAATTACTTAATATATTAACTACTATTTGTATAAATCAGTGTTATCCTGAAATTTGTCTTAATCTTATATATGTGTATTTAATATATGCTTGTTATTTCTTGAATGGGCGCGATGTATATTATTCTAGGGAGATAATTCCTTCTTATCAAGTTTTCAAATTATGCTATACTTGACTTTGTTCTTGGGAATTTTCTTGTTGTTACTAGTCAATTTATTGGTAGTTTAGTGAAGGCTAATTAATTTATCATCTGCCAAGTATAAGATTATCCTTTAACCATTTCTAGTTAAATAAATTATTACTCGAAAAATAATAGGGGCACATCAAACGAATTTTGAGCAGGAATATTTCACAAAAAATCAAGCAAAAGTCTAAAAATTGAGATAAATAATATCACATCTGCAATATAAGAAATTTTTTATTTCTGTGAATCTATGAATATAAAATCTATGAATATGTGTATATAAGTATCTTGACGATATGGTTTTCTAATAGAGAATTTTATACCTATTTTGAGTGTGTTTAAATGTATATGTTACACTATGTAAACTTATTAGTGGAGCTTTTATTTGTGTTTCTAGAAAGCTAAAAAATATTTTAAAAACAGTATATATTATGAGTGACTATGGGAGGTCCATTGTGTATATATGTGTATGTATATATACATATATGTTTAACTATATATATGATTATGACCGGAATTTTTCTGTTCTTTCCAAAAAATTTAAAAAATTTAACTTTTTACTATTTTATCAATTCTAAATCGGGTAATGTCTTCTGATTGTACGCAATATTTATATAAATATTTTTACGTACGTATGTGTATAAATATTTTTACGTACGTATGTGTAGAATTGGAAGACGTTACAAGTTACCAATTACTAGTTAAAACACCTGTTACTGGTTAAAACACTAGTTACCATTTTAGTAACCAATTTATCTTCTAGAAAGTAATTTGGTTGCCTGTTTCAGCATCGATGGCTAATTTCCAAATGATTAATATATTTACTAAAGAAGAAACAGATATATCTCAAATGATAAGATATATTTCACTTCTCTTTTGCATGCTAAAAAAATGTTTTTTAAAACCCAGAAAAATGTGTGCTAGAGAAAACCTTCAAAGCTTTATGAAAGTCCTCACTTTGTGCAAAACCAATGACTACAGTTTAAATATTTGTAGTGCATCATCTGAGCTCGCACATTTTGAGTACATGATAAAAGGAGCATTTGGAAATTCACACAGCAATAAAACATAAAAACCCAGTTTTCAGAATAGGTTCACATATTTGCTTTCTAGTGTCAACAAGCTCAAGAAATATAAACACTCTCAAGGCACTAAAAACACTAGTGAAAATAAACTCATTCCCTCATCTTCTTCCAGTCATATCCACCTAAAACGCTCCAATGCCTATTTTACAGCTTTTGGGTTGTAAACCCAGAAATCATAGAAATCTAAGAAACCAAATTTCTCTCAAGCATTCCATCAAACAACTTGTGAGCATTCAAAACAAGACTCGCTTTACAGTACAAATTCAAAGCGAAATCTCAACAAATACGACCCCAAAACAACATATGAAAAATAGAAGAAAATGAAATGAATTTAAGCTTATTAGATTACTTTTCTGGGTTTAAGAACATTGAGAAGCTAAACTAGATCTAAGGACTAAATTAGAGAGGGAGAAATAGTGAAACACCTATATGGTTCCAAAAATATCGTTGGCACTATAAAAAGAGAATCTGCAAAAATGTCGACCCAAACACTGCCTGCAACAAAGGTAAAAGAGACGAGGTAGGAGGGAAGGCCGCTTGGTTCTGATGTAGAGAAGAGAGGAAAAGGAGAAAACAAGCTGTGGTAGTTTTCAATAAAAGACCGTATGAAAATACAACAGAGGTATTGTACTGTATTTTTGAGGTTCTTTTTTAAAAGGCAGTATTTTGTCTAATTTCCCTTTGAGTTAATACTAGGGTGCTTGAAGTAATCTTACCCAAAATTACTTTTTTTTTGGGACTATTTTTCAAAATCCTTTTTTTCGAGAGTCATAGTATTATGCGAAATTGTTCCAGCTAATCTCTCTCTCTCTTTTTTTTTTTTTTTTCCTCTCTTTTACCAAATGATTCTTTTAATCTCTTTTTTCAAAATGACTTATATGATACGAATTTATGACATTTTTGGTTTATTTTGGAGTGAGAAAAATTCAAAATTCCAAATGTGCCCATATGCAGATTCAGACAACTTCTGACAACTTTTTCTTTTAAGGAATTTTTGACATCTTTTAGGTAAGTGGATATTTTTAACCAAAAAAAAAAGTTGAGTAAATGTATAGATTTCCTTAACTTTATAACTTTCCCACAAATTGCTCCTCCTAATTGTACCGAAATTGCTCCTTCCCTTTTATTTTTTATTTTGTTTTCAAACAAACTTATTTTTCATTTCTACTTGTCGTAGCTCTTTTACTCTATCTCTCTATCTTTGGTTTTGTCCCACTTATCTCTCTAGCTCTCACTCTTTCATCTTCTTATTTTTCAAACAAACTTATTTTTCATTTCTACTTGTCGTAGCTCTTTTACTCCATCTCTCTATCTCTGATTTTGTCCAACCAATCTCTCTAGCTCTTACTCTTTCATCTTCTTATTTTAGTTCATGTTGATTCTACAAAGAAGAAGGTATGTGTTTACTATGGTTTTCGGCCACTTATTTTTACATTTCTTTTTTGAAAAATCTGATCAGTTCTTATTTGGGGTTAAAAGTAATTGAGTAATAATTATTTTAAGAGAAAATGATATGGATTTGTACCATGGTTAACATTTTCCCACCCAAATATATGTCGATATAATTCATCCAGAGCTATTTGTGATAATATGTCACAAATTTTGTGACTACGTATCAAAACATTTAATATTGGTATAACAAAAATTGGTACTAATAGTCACAAAATTGTGATTGACTATCACTATTTATTTTACATTATTATGAACATGGTGGAATCCTCGCACATAATATATTAGGTACTCACTGATCCATTTTAAATGTTAATTTTTTATTCTTTGTAGACACAAATAGTGTTGTTGTTTCCCTTAATTATAATATTAATTGTAACCACAATAATATCTATCAGAAGACGGTCTGACTACGGGTACTTTGGTTTCAATAGGCGAGAATTGGATCTTGTGCCATATTAGTCTTCTAGTTCATCGAGCATTATGTACCTCATTTTTTTCTTTCTTCTATTTCTTCACACAGTATAAAAGAAACCATAATTAAGAATAGTAAGACTTTAAGTGACTCAGTATCAAATAATTATGGCAAGAGCTAATAATGTAATAATTTGCCTTTCAACCAAGTTTTTATTGCACTTTCTCTTTCACCACAGCCAGCCTGTTCAGCTGGATCATTTCTTGCCTCCCCCAAATGATCATTAATACTTCAAGCATAATATGAAATGGGTGAAGTTAAGTGAGGGTACATTAAAAATTATGACTTAGTGTCGCAATTCTATGACTTACAATTACAATTGTTTTACTTAACTTTACATCGGTAACTGCAAGTAGGAAGAGAAGATGATTTTTATCTGTGCATCAACACCCTTCACAAAATCAAGGAGTGTCAAATCAGTTATTTTCAGAAGGAAAACATGATTTACTTGTAAAATTCTAGACATTCATAAAATTGTGAGATGAAGTCACACACATATTTACAAATTCTTGTGACCATCAACACACGTGAATATAGAGAATCATTTGTTAAACCTATTACCCATAAACTCACTTTAATCATGCAATAATAGAATCGAAAAATTCACCACCAAGCATCATCAAACAAAAAACAAACAAACAAACCCAACACAGTCAATAAATTTCCTAGTAGCCATTTTTTGTGACTTAGGATTGTAACCTTATGACTCAAATTTTTTCTCCAATAAACAAAAATTCATATCCGAAATTACCTTTTACCCTCTCATTTGTCCTCCCCTTCACCCTATTCATGGCCTTTGTTGCCACCACTAGTGTAGATGAGGTTTCGACACCCACTTCCTTGACTTTCTTCTTCTTTAACCTCAGTGAGATCCTGAGTATAGCCGCTTGTATAGGGTCCTTGAAGTTTGAATCTTCTATGGCTTTTAAGATTTTTTTGAAAAATGATTTTTAATAAACCTCAAGAGGAGTTCATTGGAATGAAGGAAAGAATATTGTGGGTGCTCCGATAGTTTTGTGATGATTTTGGAGGTTTTGTGGGTGAGAAATGAGATAGTGGATCTCAGATGTTTCTTTTCACTTTCCAGTACAAAATTTTCAAACTTTTTCTACAAAAGGAAAAAAAAAAAAGTAAAACCAAAGAAAGCTCACAAGTTGTGGGCGATTTCTACTATACAACCCTTGTTATTGACCATATCACAACAACCTACAACCTTTTTGATGGCCATTGGATCTCAAATTGATGGCATAGATGAGATGAGGTGCACAAAACGTATTATGTATCTAACCACATATGACTTTTTTTAATGACATATATAAGATTATTACCTTTTGTTAAAATCAGGAAAAAAAAAAAGGAAAGAGAAAGAAAGAAAGAACATCTTTCTCCCATATGCAATCAACCTAGCCATCAAGCTAATTCCAAGACATCACCAAATCTGCAATTCGTCAAGAAGAAGACCCTGATTGTTATGGATATTGTCTACACTTTGAAGAGGCAAGGAAGGATCCTCTACAAATTTGGTTGTCAATTGTTCTTTGATTTTCTCTTGTACGACTGTTAATATAACTGAGTAATACTTGTAGATCTTGGCTCTAGATCTGGAGTTCATATTTTTTTTTGTGGCTAGTATGGTGTTCTTGTAATCCGCACTTTAACAATATGAGCTAAAAATTAATGTCATTTTGCCTCCTTTATCCTCCATTTTTCTCGCAACTTCTTCTTCTTCTTTTTCTTCTTCCTCTTCTTCTTCTTCTTTTCTTTTTTTGAGAGCTTGATTTCTAGTTGTTTGTCTTAAGAATTTGTCAATTTTTATATATGTTGCTTGGTATTTTGGGTTTCTTTAGAAATCATTGTGTTTTTTTTTTTTCTGAAATTTATATTGTTAGAAAGTTCTTCTTGGTTGTTTTGACTTATTCTTCCATAGAAATTTCTTACGAATTTATTATTGTTATGTTGCTGGTCTTGGTGAGATTCGTTATTGCGGGTTGATTTTATTTTTTTATTTTTTTATTTTTTCTATTTGTGATCCATTTTCTAGAAATTGTTTTCTGTGTTCTGCAACTCTTTCAATGGAAACCTAGGGGAAGATGAACAATTGTTCATATATTAAAAGTGACGGTAACTGAAATCAGAATAACTGAGATCAAAATTCAAAAATGAGAAAAAAAAAATAATGAAAAGGTAGTTGATGAAGAACATAAATGGATTCAGGAAACTTTCAAACAAATAAGGAAGAAGACGGGGCAATAATCAAGTGCATCCGAATTTACTTGTTCATTGTATTTTGTGGGACCTATTAAATAGTTTGATTAATTATGAGCCATTGGATGGAATTATTTTGTTAGGACCAAATTATGGGTCCTAAAGTAGCATCTGCCAAAATTGTGATAGTGATAGTATAAGTGAAGGGTTTTTTAGACTTTTTCTTCCTAAAAGCGAATTAAAAAAGTCATTCTGAAAAAACAGATTAGAAAAGTCATTTGGTAAAAAAAGAGAACAGTTGCGTCATTTTCCTATATTATTAGTCACTATGTTTATGTTTATGATCATAACTCTATGACATTCTTAGTGTAATTACCGGCCACTAATATAATGACTACTATTAATTAGTCTGTGACTTAAAGTCACGGCAAAATAGTATTGAAAAATGCATTTTACACCTAAACATAGCTAGGTCCATTGAGTAATGCCAAGCAGACTAATAATTTATATCAAAAACTATCGATGGTGACATTTATTTTAATCACTTAATTCTAAATGATGTACTCCCACTGAGAGATAAAATAATAGTTGAAATAGATGTGACGTTACTTTATATATATATATATATATATCATCATTAGTGTTACTTTATAAGCGATAAACAAACCCCGAATTAGCTCAAAAGCAAATTATACTGCCAGTAAAGAATATTGATGTACTTGATTTGTCTATCTTTCAAAAGATTTCTTTTGTTTTGTTAAAATTGTGGGTTACAAGTAAAAAAAAGTTCTAAAATTAATAACACCATGAAACTCACTCTATTTTATTATGACCATAAACAAAAACAAAGAATTTTTACAATAGTTGACCATAAACATAATGGTTTTTTTTTTAAAAAAAAAAAAGAAGAAAAAAAGAAAAGTTGACCATAATGGTTGTATTCAACTATTCAATTGTCCTTTCTCAAACTTTTATATATATATATATATATATATATATAAAAGAGAGTTTTTAATGGAGACTTTTGTTTATGCCCTATGAATGAGTATATTTGTTTCAACCTGTTATAGTAAGTCACACTAATATATTCTCATTTTATATCAATCCTTCTAAGTAATTCCACCTAGAGTAATCATTCACAAAAAAGATTTTTTTTTTTCATTTTTAATTCCGTCTAAGTAATCTCGCCTAAAATAAAAATTTACAAAAAGAAAAATTATTACTATTTAAGGGAATAGTATGCAAAGCTACTCATACTGCTAATTTGATATTACATAATAAAAAAAGAGAAAAATAAAATCAAAACACACTTGAGAAATGGGGCAGAAAACCTCATCTTGTAATTTGGTTTTATTTGGAAAAAAGAAAAGCTAATATTTTATTTTATTTTTTTTATGAAAAGCTAGTATTTTATTAATGGTTTAATTCTAGCTTCAAAATTTGTAACTTTTGTATTCTAATCGAGCAGTAAATAAATTGATATAAAATTTTTGATTGAATTTTTTTTTTTTTTGTGTGTAGGTTTTTTAATATAAAAAATAACCAAAAGAGACTTATCATTTTCAATAGCTTAATAAATCTGTAACTTTCAAATAATTTCATGTGCTAAATACAAAATTAAAGTCTTTGGTATAATAGACTAAAAATATAAGAATCAATAATGGAATAGAAAGGGAATAAAAAAAAAACTATCTAACTCATCAAGTCACAAACAAGTTATCCATCTTTTATGTTTTAAATAACTTTCTATTTTTATATAAGTATTAATTACACTATAATTTTTAGTAAAATTGCTAATATTATAATATCCATCAGATCAAAATCTAATGGTCTAAATTAAAGTACCCATCCATAGAACAAAAATAAAAATCTCTATCAAAACATCAAATATATATATATATATATATATATATATATATATATATTAAGTTGTCCTTATGATAGTTTTAATTATGTAAAACTAACTAAAATAAAATTAAACTTATTAATGTGCAAAGTCCACTAAGTGATTATTTAAGAACTTTTCTAATTTATGTACGCATATGTACTAGGTTGATTAGAATGAATCTATATTCATGTATTTTTTTTTTAGTAAAAAAAGAAAAACCAATAATCTATGGTGGGTATCATTTTTCTATACTTTGTTTTAATAAATATATATTTTTTCTATTTTTATAGCTAAATATTCGAGTTTATGTGTTTTTACACTTAGTACATAACTATATAATTATTTTAGTGTATATAGTGAAAATATTAGTTTTAATACTTGGTACATTATATTTTATAATTGGGATACCCATCAATATATCAGTTATTTTACTATAACATTGGAAAATAAACACTTACTTAAAACAAGCTCAAAATTAGGTTATTTTGCTATAAAGCTCTTGTATTTTAGTGTCTTTAGAGTTACAAAATTATCATACTTAAATAAATCATCTGAGGAAACATAAAAAAAAAATAAAAAGAATTACAAACTTTTAAGCAGTACTTGTTGAATTTATATAAGATTACTAGATATATTTCGTGACCTTCATTGATATATTAGATAATATTACTTTTATACCTTGTATTTTGAAACTTTGTTCAAATTATATCTTATATTTTGATTATTATCAATACTGACCCTTAGATTTGAAATCTGTTACAAATTTATACCCTAATACTAATTTAGAACAGTTGATTTATCAAGATAATTTAATAAATTTATTTTCGGATCAGTTTTTATATAATTTATTTTCAATTTTTAAACTATATCTTGGTAAAGTAACTATTCTAAATTAGTGTCATGATATATATTTGTAACAAATATTAAGTCTAAGGGTCAATATTGATAATAACTAAAATACAAAGTACAAACAAAGTGTCAAAATACAAGATATAGAAGTGATATTATCCTATTTATAAATAGTAGTTTTAAGATTCAATTTTTGTCATATAGCAATTTTGTACCAAAATATCCATGTGTAAAACTACTCAATCGGTCAATAAACAAATTCAACTAGTTTTAAAAAAATATAAACAAATTAAAACCTTTACAATAAAAACTCTTGTAAAATAAAAAATTAAAATGACAATGCTAAAGTTAAACGATAACTCCTAGTATGATGGTGAACCTAATTGGGTTTCTAACACTTCTACCTGAAAAAACCAAAACAAAGGTCTAGTTTTCTTTTTCCAATTTATGTATAATTTTTATTAGAAAAATATTACTTTTAAAAGTTTTTTTGAAAAATACCACTTTAAAAATGGTTATTAGTTACCGATTTCTGAAAATTGATTATCAGTTACCAATTATAACTACTTTTGATTATTAGTTACTAGTTTCTATAAACTAGTTACCCGTAATTAGTTAGTATTTTAAAAAATAGTATTTTCTAAATATTTTTTTTAAGTAGCATTTTTCTAATAAAAACCATACCAAATCTAAAAAAATACATCTTACCGTATTTTTCAAATTCAATTCTGAAAATTTCGTACAATGCCTAATTTTTACAACCTAATTCCATCTACGTCTTGTAGTGGTCAAATTTTAGCTCAATATTTAAAACCCAAATCAATCCAAATAACACATTTAGGTCCATAATAAGGACCAAGAATACTTTTAGATTCCGTCAGTATTATACTCATATACCCAGTCCAACTCAATATAACTCTGACTCACTAAGACTCAATCAAAGCAAAATACACATCTCTATTTCGTGAGCAAACTACAACCAATTACGACTATAAAACTCCTACAAAATGGGATAAAATTGCCACTTGTCCATCACTTAAGCCTTTTGAAATAAGTTATTCTCAGCCTATCACTAAAGGAAGAACAAACTTTCCACTTATCCACTTATAAATCCTCCTCTGATACCAAGTTAAACACAAAGAGAGGAGCCACATTCTCAATGAATATAGTGAATGTGATAAGATATTCGGATCTCCCAAAACTAAAGAAACGGGCCTAACCATTTGCCATTTCTAAAAATAATCCCACCCTCCTCCTAGAAGGAGCATCAAATCAAACTAGCACTCATACTACATTATTTTCTTTGCAATCTCAAATACTCTCTGATTAGAAAGATCGAGTTATAAGCGTTTGCCTACATTCTAAACTTTTTCTCTCACTATTGCAATCTTTAATTTTCAGTCTTTCTTTCTCTATCTAGTATTGAATTGATGACTTGACTCATTTGAATTCTTTTATTCCATACTGCATCTCTGTCTAAATACTTTTTTAACTTTTTAATTTTACAAATAAAATAATCCTAAATATCTCGTAATAGATCAGAATATCGGTACATATCCTATGAAATCAACTAAGTTGGAAAACATTATTAGATACCAATCTAATATTGTGTGCTTGTTAAAGAATTTGTAATTATGGTTAAATTGGAAACAGAAGTTAAATTCTCGGAACTGCTTGATAAAGTGATTAAATTTTGATTAAATCCCAACTGAAATCTTTTATTGAACACTGCGTCTCCGAAAGGTGTCTTTAGGCAATGGAAAATATGACATAAAGCAAGTTTACTAAAATTATTTTATAATCAAAATAGAACAATAAAAGTGTTTTAAAACTGGCGTCCAATAGGGGGGAAAAAGTGGAAATAAGTCAATAGGTCATGCATGCAGACAGGCGGGAGCTTAAGAAACTTCCTTTGGCAAAAAGTTAAAATGATTATTGGGCAGTTCCATTAGTTATGCGTGTTATTCATTTCCCAACATGCACATCAAATGGCCTTCATGAGATCCAGGAAATGCCCTTAAACTTGTTGACCGAAAAATTTGACTAACAATGGATAATCAACTTTGCCACTCATGTAACCATCATTTTATATTGAAACGTAACCAAACTTACAGTGTAAAGAAACAACTCAAGACTAGGTATACAATGTACAATGGAGATTATAACTGATGCTGTCCAGTCCACTCACCGTGTCCACATTTGCTGTCAACCATAAATCACGCCAGTAGAGTAGTGATTAAATTTGTCTCTTAATTACACTAAGCTTTTTTATTTTATTGTATTTTTGTTCTTATTTCGAAACAGGAGAAAATTTCGCAAGTTCCAATGGGCCATTTTTTATTCCCCCCTAATTAATGATTGCACATTGTTTCAACCGTATATTCCCACTCCGAACCACGCCGAAACTAGATCACGATTTTTTTCTAAAACATTCCACGAACCTGCACATTCGCCCTAGACCAGATCAAGATTTAGCAGATTGCTTAAACCATATCTTGGGTTTTTTTTAAAAAATTATTTTTCCTCTTTCAATAGAGTTTTCACAACATGAAACTGGATCCAAATCATCAAACACGCACTCATAAGGTCACGAAAATCCATCGCATGGAAAATGCGTAGTACACACTTAAAAGAGGATTGAGCTTTCACAGAAGCAATCCCTACTTTCTAATTTCAATTTTCACTGAAAAAGCCCTAACAAATTGATTCTAATTATGATAATTGTCACCAACTTTTGGTTTAGCACGAAGTAATTTTTGGCCTTTTTCAATATCCCATCAATGAAAAGAAAAATGCACCCAAAAAAAAAAAAAAAAAAAAAATTAACAGAGGACAAGGACGAAACAGGGGAATATGCAGAACAAAGTCTTACACTAAACACTACCAAAAGGCTAAAACCCTTGTGGTTACGAACCGAAAAGGGAAAAAGACATGTGCACATAACATTACTCTATCACAAAAGCAAAGCAATGCCCAATTAAGCAATAATAATTTCTAATTTCAATTTTCACTTAAAAAACTTTTAGAACATGTTTACAAATATGATACCTTTCATCAATTTTTGGTTTAGAAGTAGGTGATTTTGGCCTTTTCAACATCCCATCAATGAAGCGAAAATGAAAAATAAGAACATTCAACACAGAGGACAAGACAAACATGGCAAATGTGCAGAGCAAACTCTTATTCATTTCCATTATACAGCTCAGAGAGCAAGTGGAATCAACTGTACACTAATAAAACTTCTGCATTATCAGATTGGAAGAGCCCAAAGCTTGGCCTACTTCATAAAAAATAGTGGAACTTCTCCGTTTTTTTTTTCTTTCTATCATTCTATCTATGTCTCCCTATTACATTTACAGAATGATACAAACAAATCAAATCAAATCAAATCAAATCAAATCCAACCCATCTAGTCTTCAATGAAACAAATTGAAGAATACTGGATTGTAAATATTCCTAAACCGTGTACAACCTTGAATCCCCAATATAAGCATCTCCACCAATCAACAAAATGATCTGCTACTGGATTCAGAAACTATGGAAGTCTGCATTTACATTACAAACTCACGTGTTATTCCCGCCTCTAAGCAAACAAGTTCACCGATATACTATCGAGTTTCTTGCCTTCGAGCCGAGACTTGGTAACCCTAGATTGTTTTGGAGCATTAGGAGCTTCGATCTCGTCATCTGCCAAGGTCGAATCCTCCAAATCAATGGCGGTTCTAAATGCCCGAATCTTCTTCGGCGTGCTATAAGCGAAATGCGTTTGCTTCGCAGCCAGAGTCTGCAATTGCAAAATCCCAAATCAAGATCAATCTCAACCTCAATGGATTCAAGAAACAAAAACCAAAAATGGAAGAGGGTATAAATGTCATGAGAAATGAAAAGTCTAATTATACTTACTGCTTCTCTAAAGGCTTTTGATACATGACTAAGCTGATTCAGATCTTCATGGTCTACACTACACAAAATCATAATCTGCAAAACACAGCAAACCCAAATTGCATTACTCACCAATCATATATATACATATATATTGATAAATGATGCTATTGAGAAATTAAATTCTGGGCTTACAAGAATCTCCTGAGGCAAAGCTTCGAGAGGTGAATAATCAGGGGACCTTTCCTGGTCCAAAACCATTCCCCCTTTCCCAAAACGATTCTTCTTGAATGGAGTCTTGGAAATGGAATCCAAAGGCGTATCTTCGCCATTATTAGTAATCAATATCCTCTTTCTCCCAAATGCCCGAGTGTACTTGACAAGCCCCAATTCAAAACCCTCATTACCACCACTGACCAAACTATTACTGCGTTTGGCTGTAAAACTAGTTCGGCATTTTTTTCCCAGAGCCATTAATCAAATCAAGAATCCAAATCTCCTGTGATCCTATCAGGACAAAGAGAGAATAGATTAAGATTACAGAACAAAATCAGAGAAATCTAATTAGGATTGTGAAAACATTAAAAACCCTAATCTACAAAATTGAAAATCCCAAATTTTTGAGAGAGAATACAATAACAAACCTGTATAGCTGTAGATTTTAAGCTTTAGATTTGAGAAGGACTGTTTTCGATTTTGCAAATGTCTCTGTTTCTAAAAACTGGCTCGCTTGCTGTGAAAATGGAAACAAAATAAATTACATTTTCCAAACTAGCCTCAACTTTCCCTTTTATACAGGGTACGGCAGTCCCTTTTTTCATTTTTTTAAGTTTTTATTTTTTTCGAAAACAGTACCCCAAAATGTTTTTTTTTTTTTTTTAACGCGGTTTCTGCAGAATTAACTAGAATTTTCCAAAAGGAAATATCTTAGGATTCGCTTTGTGCCTTGTGATTTATCTTCTTGGCGGTTAAATAAAAAATTAAAAAATTAAAGCTATGAGAGGGATAAAAAAACTAGCCGTTTGAGTGCGGCACGTGGCGGAAATCGGTGGGAGGTAGGAAAGAACATATCTGCTTCTGATCGGTGACGTGGCGATGTGGTCGGTCAGAGTCGGCTTGTCGGTAGCTTTCTCTACACGTCGCTCTTTATTTATTTATTATATATATATATATATTTTGTTTTTGTTTTTGAGGGGATACACGTTGCGCTTTATTGGACGTATGTTAGAAGGTGTTTCCATGACTATTAATAGTTCTGTACACATCACTAAGTCGCTTAAGATGGTGACACGTGTAAGGGTGTAGGTAATCGTGGGGGTAGGGGAACAAAGTTTGAGATTTGTTTGACTATTCTATATAGGCGGCTGACGACGGCTATTGTAGTTTTGCAGTTACAGGTTTTACACGTTTGAATCTAAAGATATGGTCAACTCTATGTCAAAGGAAACCTTCTTTTGATTACTTTTTAACACCCACCAGTCAAGCTTAGAAGTATTATTTTGTCTTTTATTATTATTATTTTCTTTTTAAGGAAACGTTTTTCATTTTCCTTTTGCCTTATTTCATATAGGAAATTAGGAATGATCCACTAAATATATAGATAGGAATAAGTTTCCTAATTTTGATTGGTTAATTTGAATATAATTACCAAAAATACATAAATGAAATTACACAAATTTATGTACTCTTTTACCTGAAGCGTATGTCCACTCCACATGCTGGTATACCTTCAATTCAAATATAAGGTTAAAAAAAAAAATTCAAACCAAAATCTCTTTTTTTCTTTTTTCTTTCAAGAGAGTGACTTTGTCTATTTATCGTGCTAGTAGCATTCGAAACATCACTAGGATTATTCATTGAAGTGACACTATTATCATTGGAATTGAGATCTACAAAAGTCACGCTGATGAACATATCTAATTGATCAAAATCATGCCATGCACAAAATAACAACCCATTGCCATTATGTAGACAAATGAGGCCAAAAAAAACAAAAATGCCATTTTGTTATGGACCTTTTCTATATGAATCTCCATTACCACAGAGTATTTTTACAAGTCTAAACCCAAGCTCAAGAATACACTAAAAGATAGAGATTTAATAAAATAAATTTGTGAATATATTTTAATGCAATTTTAATCAAGTAAAATATGTGACTATAATTTATTCTAGAAAATATATGGATATACCTTGTTTAAATAAACAAGCGGCTATAATTTACTTAAAAAAATGAATGGTTGTAGTTCATTCACCAATGTCTAAAAATAGAGATATTTGTAAGAGTTTGTATATTGCATTCAAATCATTTTCTTTTCACTAAGAAAAAAACTCATTCTCTCATCTATCTCTTTATATTGATATTCTTAAGCTATAATATATATATATATATATATATTCTCTATTTTTACAACACGTTATTAGTCCAAGCCTCTAGCCGTTATAATCTCATCGAGATAAAATTTTATTGGTTACTACATTACATTATAAATATCCGTTTTTAGTTTGATAGAGATCTACCATAAGCAATTTAATATAAGTATATACATTGGATACTATAATAGTATATATATATATATATATATATATATTTTATTTCTTTCTAATTTTAGTGTTCGTGATTTTCTTTCTAATAATGTGAAAGTTTGATATTCTAATATTACATTGAATTACTTCATATATTTATATTCGACATCTTCACTATGAGATTTTACATCATGATTTTACTCACGAATAATCTATGTGTAAAAATTGTTTGATAAGCTATGTTGGTAGACTATCCTTGTCATTATGAAATTACTTATTTATATGATGTTATTTATACTAATTATCGTCATAAATTATTATTATGATAATACTTATGTACTTATAATTGATCTTTCAATTTTGAGATTCATGTTCATATATTTGATTACAAACATCTATAATATACATATTTATAATTATGTCTTCAAATATTGTTAATTAAATATATTAGATAATCATACTTTATTTTTCCATGACCACTGTTCGGGGTTGGAGTTGTGCTCTAGATTAATTAATACAATCTATATTTAATTACAACAAAGTATAGGATAATTGGGTTAGACCATTAGAATGCACAACAAAAAAAGTCATCACAACACTTCCACGTGTCGAAACAAGATGTAATGAGAACAACTCTT
>JXTB01000047.1:346634-363266 GCA_002914805.1 Parasponia andersonii
CAACAGAACATAAAAATAAAGGGTTAAACACAAGACATTTTTAATGTGATTCGAACCTCTCCTACTCCATAAGGCCGCACCTAGAGATTAAACAAATTAGTAAAGTATCAAGATTACAAACACCAATTGACTAATACAATAAAAGACTCTCTCCTTTCAATTGTTACAATATATTGTAATAACTCCACTAATCTTGTTTAGTGAGCTTCCCTCGTCTTGTTGATCCTTCGCACTTGAACTCCCTTCACTAGCCCAGATCTGTCTCATCCCAAAGACGAAATGTTCTTCCTCCCGAAAAACAAAATACACTCAAATAAAGTACCTAGAAAACTCTAAAGCTCTCTAAGTCTCACAATGGCAGTGGAACAAACTCTATGCCTTACATATAAACTCTTTCAATGAGTATTTTCTCTCAAAATGAAGTGCATCTAAATCTCCCGGGTGAGCCATTTCTTCATTTCAGTTCCAATTTGTGTCATTTTTATTGCGTTACGATCGCATCAGATTGAACTTCAATTCTAATGATTTGAAAGACCCATTTGTGAGGTACAAATTAACCTCAATTCACATCAAATACCCTTGTCTTATTCTCCTATGTGAACATACAAGCAAAACAATAAAATAACAAAAAAAATGCTTAAAATAACTTAATATAAACAAGAACATAGCAAAACTTGTAAATTAGTACTAGATAACTCTAATTTTATGGACTTAACACTCATAAAATTACTTATATTAATTTAATGAGAATGTAAACTGCGCCATAATAGAGGAATTTTGGATAATCATTATTCGAGATTTGAGGTAATAAAGAGCAAGAATTAAGCTAAAAATAGAAACTTAATCAAAAGAAAACTGAGATAAAATATCTCAGTCAATTAGGTCCAACTTAGTTACGAAAATTCATCAACAATAATCCTTATTATCCTTTTAGAAATATTTAATAAGGAAAATTAGGCCAAAAGATGCAATAATAAAAAGTTTCCAAAATTAGATTTTCGCCTTCATATGTTGTGAGGGATCCTATAAGTCTATTACAACAAATGTTTTATAACATCAGCAGACTTGTTGTAACAACTTGTTAGTTTCCTCACAACAACTTGAGTCTATTGTTTTTACCAATTATTTGCCAACACTTGTCAATGCCTTAGACCTAACAGTCTCCCCCTTTGGCATCTACTTGGCAAAATTAATCACAAAACTGAAATATAACTCAAGTTTAGAAAGACCTGCAAAACCTCATGATAAATTTCCAAAAACACATTCAAAAATGCTCCCCCTTATCGAACACAATCATATACCAAGAAATATGAGAATAAAAGAAAGAGCATAAGAAATAAAACTCCGCCTGAAAAACATAACATAACCAATGAACACACAAACAGTTTTGATATCTCCCTCTTTTTGTCAACAGACATTCAAAGACTTAAGAAAATAACAACATTTGTCTGAAATACCCAAACACACAAACTAAGACTTGAAAACACACAAACTAAAATGTAATTCAGAAAAGAAAAATGTTCATTGTCCATCATTCTGAAATGAGTAAATCAGGTCAAGCTCCTCTTGTATTTCTTTGGTTGTGGCTGGTCAGGAACTATTGCAACAGTAGGGGAAATAGAGGTAACAGGCTGAGAAAAGCTAGCAAGAGCAGTGGCTGCTGCGAAGGAACCTGCAAGTATGGTCAGTTTTGCCAAGATCTCAAGCTACACTTTCTCCATAGCTTCCATTCTTTCACGCTGTTGAGCCTGATCAGTTTTCAATACTTCCAAATTTGTAGAAGCAGCAACCTACGAAAAGGATGAAGTAGTTGTTGCAACTGGTGTTGAAGTTGTTACAATAGATTTCTTATCAGTAGTCCTCTTTGTGACAGATTTGGAGGGTAATGGAGTTACAACAGGTTTAGTCACTTTTTTTCCTTTAAATAATAATTGACTGATTAGGGTCTTGGAGAAAGAAATTCAGTAGGCAGCTGCAATGGGTGTTGCTTTTGAAGAATCCTAAAAATCAAATTGGGAAAAATCAACCTCTGTGTCTTTTTCCTTCCACAAGAAGATCAAAAATGGCTTGAAAAATTATCTGGGGCAAATTGACATCAATTCTTATGCCTATATTAAGCAGAAAGCAGGCAAAGTTCCTTGACACTGTAGGAAGATGAGCTGTTGGCCACCCGTTGTGAATTACCATCTTGTGCAAGCTAGAGTTCTTATAAGTCAAATCATTTCACTTAAGAGTACTTAAATGAGAAGGCCATTCAATCCCAAAAGTTCTGAAACTACCTTATCAATCTCACATTCTTTCTCATACTCGTTAGTTGCAACAATAGGTATATCAAGATAATCAGCTATAACTTGATAATTGAAATCATCGACATGCCCTCGAAGAAAGATTTTTTTGATAAAATGAAATCTCAAGGTCAGCGATCTCCTCTCGAATATTGCAATAAAGCTCTTGTATAATTCTAGGAACATAACCCTCAAGTTTGGAAGCAGTATTTAACCACTTTCTTTCTTTCAAAATTTTTACAATTCCTAGTGGCTTAAAAGAATCCAAGTTAAAGTTCCTCTCATCTATAAATCCTCTTCTCTCATATTCATCCTTGTAAACCTCATTTCAATAGTATAAGACACAGTAGAGTGTGCAAGAGATATGTCATACCCGGTTATTGTTTCTATTGCAACGGCATCTGGAGAATCTCCTTCATCTTGGTCTTCAGTGATATTCTCTTCAGGTATGTCAAAGAGTTCTTCTTCAGGTATCATGGACGGGTCTTCTTCAGTTTCTGATGTTGTTGCACTCTTCTTTAGAATTGGTGCAACAGATGAAGGGGCTGTGATTTCTTTCTCAGAGGTAGCAGAAATTGATTCAAGAGATGTTATAACAAACTGTTTCGACTTCCTCGATTTGGAACCCAAAGATTTAAGTATCTTCTTGCCTTTTGTTGCAACAGCAATAGGATCTGCCTTTTTTGTTGTTACAACATCTTCTAGTATGGAGGATTCAGAGGCAACATCTTTTGTTGCAATGTGTTTTGACACAGCAACCTTTTTCTTTAGAGATTACGTTGTAACATATGGTGAAACTGCTGGAGTTGGTGTCATGATAGGTTTGTGACCTTTCAATTTTGAGGACACAGGCTTTGGGGCCTCAATAATTTTCATTGCAACAGGAGTATGAGAAGGCTCATCAAACTTGGATTGACCCGATTCAACTCCTTCTTCTTCTTAATTGGTGACTATTTTTTCAAAAGACTCGACGTCTTCAGTTTCGGCTTGTAAGGTCTCAGGGACTGACGGCTCTTCGTCAGGGATTGGAGCCACCTCAACCTCTGGCTCAGGTTCAACAGATGGTGTCACCATTACAGGTGGTGGAGATGGAGGCTTTGAAGCCTTGACTACTTTCTGGCGATCATAGATGTCGAACCAGGTAGGTTCGACTTCTTATTCAACGGAGTGGTCTTCACGACAGATGAGGATCCATGTTTCTTCTTGAGGGTTATAGCACCTCTGGTTTTCACCATTATTGTGATAAAACTTGTTACATAAAACACCAAAAACAAAAGAAAAGAAATGCAAAGGAAGAAGAAGAAACGACAGAGATAGTAAATGGTGGAGAGAAAGTGAAAGAGATTAGGTTAACCAAATCATCCAATGACATTTAAAGACCAAATTTCCACCAAATCAATAAATTAGATATTTAAATCAATTTGAGTGATTTCCTGATAAGATTGGGTAACTGAATGCAGATAATTAAGGAAACAAAAATGTATTGCAACAGAAAAAATCATTTCAGCAGAAAATTTCTAAAACAACCCTTTTTTTTTATAAAAAAAAATGCCGCACACAAAAAAAAATTCAATTTCAGTCAAAGTCATTTTGTTTACTTAAAGCATTATTTAGATAAAAGGAAAATAAAGAAAAAAATCATGTTAATTTTGTTCCTGAAAAAGATAAAATTCTAAAATTATAATATATTGTTAATCTTTTGATAGACAAATCTTCTTTATTTATGAAATCAAAATGAATAAACTGGATCAAAAACCAACTGACTAACTCTTTTTTTTTTTTAATTATGACACAGTTTTCTCTGGCTTTATCACATAAGAGGCAGTATTTTTCTTTTATTTATTTATTTTTATTCTTACTCATTGTCACTTTTTTTTTTAAAATACCTATGATTAATAGCATTCACTCTAGTCTTAAGATAGCCCTTTTCACTTGGTAGGTTATTCTCTCTATATTGATGATATCCTAAATTACTCAAAGATGGCTCCACATATCAAGATATGTAACTTTTTCTAATCATGAGACCTGTAGTAAAGATAGATTTAAAAAAAAATTACAGTTGGTCAGTTAAAAATCAATCTAGAAAATTCATCAAGACTCAAAAAACTTAGAGATTTTAATGTCAAGAGATTAACAATTCAAAGTAATTAAACAATCTTGTCTTGTAACAAAAATAAAAAAGCAGTTTCTTTCCTTAAAATCTTTTTATCACCAAACACGTTAATTTCACAAGATTATTTTTGGTTCAAGCTGAAACAATAACACACAAAAAAACTTAATAGAACAAATTCCCAAAGCTTGCCTTAAGGAGTCAAATTTTACAAAATTAAGGTCTTTGGTAAAAATATCTGCAATTTGTTTGTCTATCTCAACATATTCCAAAGTGATTATTCTATTTTCAAACAATTTCCTTATAAAATGACGACAGATATCTATAGGCTTTGACCTAAAATATTGTACTAGGCTTTTTAAGATATTAATGGCACTTGTATTATCACAAAACATAGTCATAACATCTAAATCAAAACCATAGTCAGTAAGAATCTATTTCATCCAGATAAGTTGTATACAACAACTTCTAATAGCAATATATTCTACCTTAGTAGTGGACAAGAAAATAGAATTCTGTCTCTTGCTATGCCAAGAAATCAAGTTGTTTCCAGGGTAAAAATAACCGCCACTATTGCTCTTTTTATCATCTGCATTGCTTGCCCAATCTGCATCACTATATCTTGCAAGATTTATGTTAGTATCCTTAAAATACCAAATCCCATAATTAGAAGTTCCACTCACATATCGAATGACTCTTTTAACAGCAGTGATATGGGATTCCTTAAGACTACTCTGGAATCTTGCATAAATACCAACACTGTAACATATGTCAAGTCTACTAGTAGTAAGGTAAAGAAAACTACCTATTATACTCCTGTACAATATTAGATCGACACTTACCCCACCTTTATCTGTTGTTAACTTCAATGTTGTGCTCATAGGGGTTCGAAAATATTTGGCTTTTTCAAGCCCAAATTTGCACACAAGGTTTTGGCATATTTGGCTTGAGAAATGAAAATATCATCCTCAAGTTGTTTGACCAGCAAACCTAGAAAATAAGTGAGCTCTCTAACCATGCTCATCTTGAATTCTTTCTGCATTTGTTCAACAAATTCCTACACTTTGGAGTCAAAAGTTGAGCCAAACATTATATCATCAACATAAATTTGAGCAATGATAATCCTAGAATTAAACTGTTTGATGAAAAGTGTTTTATGAACCCCTCCCCTTTTGTAACCTTTTTCAACCAAAAAATTTGTTAATCTTTTGTACCAAGCTCTTAGAGCTTTTTTCAAACCATACAATGCCTTATTCAATTTGAAAATATGATTAGGCAAATGAAGATCTTCAAATCCCTTTAGTTATTCAAAATAAGCTTCTTCTTTAAAAAAAAAAAATTCAAAAAGATAGATTTGACATCTATTTGAAATAATTTGAAGATTATCACACAAGCTATTGTAAGTAATAACCTGATTGACTCTAACCTAGCAACAAGTGCAAAAGTTTTTTCCAAATCAATTCCCTCAATTTGTGTATACTCTTGTGCTACTAACCTAGTCTTATTTCTTATGATGTTACTAAATTCATCAATTTTATTTTTAAAAATTATTTAAGTTTTTCTTGCATAGCTTTCACCTAAAATTCATCCAACAAAGCTTCCTTAGCATTCTTTGGTTCAATCAAGGAAGTAAAACACACATGTTTCACAAAATTTGCATAACTTTTCCTTCTTGTAACTATGCTATCATTAACATTACCTAAGATGAGATCTATCAGATGATTTTTCTTGATTCTTGTGATGGTTCTTTTTGGATTGGATCAATCAAGATATCAGTGGTTACAGTTTCTTGCTGGGCAATAATCTATTTCTACTCTTTTGATGTTACAACATTGTCACCGGATGTTGTAACATGACGATCAAATATTATAACATCGTCAGAATGAGTTGTAACATTCAATTCTAAGTTGGAATTATTAACAGTTTTATTAGTAAAGTTGATTACCTCATCCTCTTTCAAAAAATCTTTCCAAGTCTTATAGGGAGACTTTTTCGTACCTAGCCAGAGATAAACACGATTGATGGTGTAACATGTTGTGTTTATCGCTTTGGCCTGCAATCTTTTGGGCAACCTCTTACTATTGAGCATCACTCTGACCATTTCTTGTAAGGTACGATTCTTTCTATCTATGACACCATTTTGTTCTGGTGTTTTAAGGGCAAAAAATTCATATCCAATACTATGCAATTTACAAAAATTAGCAAAAATAGTATTTTAAAATTCATTTCCATAATCACTTTGAATTTGTACTATTTTGCCAATATTGTAATCTTTTTCAACTTTAAGTCTTACACTCAAATCTATGAATGCATAAAATGTGTCAAATTTTTCTTTCAAGAATTTTACCCATATAAATCTAAACAAATCATCTACACATATAAAGATATACCGCATACCTACAATGCTCTTTACTTACACTAGGCCCATGAGATCCATGTGCAACAGTTCTAATACCTTTGATGTTGTGATGCTTTGGACAACTTTAAGTATTGTCTTCAATTGTTTTCTATGTTGGCATTGACCACACACTCTAGGAGACTGTTTGTCAAGCTCTAGCAAACCACAAACAAGACCTTAAAATTTAAATGCCCAAGTCGTTCATGCCATAAATTTATATTATTAACAGTAACATTATGGCATGTTTCTGGTTAAACTAAGGTATAATAGTTGTCAATAGATCTACAACCTTTCAAAACACAATTTCTATTATGATCCAAAACCAAACATTCATCACGAGTGAAATTAATAAAAAGATTTTTATCACAAATTTGACTTATACTAATTAAACTAGCTTTAAGTCTATCCACATGAAGTACATTTTTCAACTTTGGCATACCATTAACATTCACAGTTCCTTTACCAAAGACTTTTCCATTGACGCCGTCTCCAAAAATGACTTCTTCACTTGTCATGGATTTGTAGTATGTCAAAATATTTTGATTATTTGTCATATATCTAGAACAACCACTATCAAAATACCATGAGTTAGTAGCACATGTTCTTAAACATTTAAAAGCAACAAAACATTGAACATCAGATTTTCTTATCCAAACTTGCTTGGAACCGGTTTTGCAAATCGATTTGGGCCTGAGTGTTTTCCTTTGAGATGGATAAGCAAATGATTTGTTCAAATAATTATTTTCAAAAAAATTCATCATAGTAAAGCACCTTGGTCAGATGTGACCCTTAACCCCATAAAAATGGCAAACAGAAACAAACTTACGAGTTTTATCACTTGGATTTGAACAAACAACAATTTTACTTATTGTTGCAACAGACAGTGAAGTGGTTACAATAGACTGTGAAGTTGTTACAATATATGTAGTTGTTTTCACAAACACAGTTTTAGAGTTAGATCTTATACCTTTGAAGCCCAATCTACTATTGTCTCCAGTGGATTTTTTAGTTATCAGAATGTGATCTAACTTTCCAGTTCCTGAACTCAACATTTTCACTCCTTTTTGAGTTCTCTCAAGTCTACAGATAATTCTTTTAGTTTTTTTTTCAAAACTGATAGAATTCAAACTTTGAACTTTTATTTTATACTCTTATTTGGATTTCATAAGTGCAGTGTTATTACTTATCAAAAGCCGATTATCAGCACATACCTTTAACCATTGACTGTACATTTTCTGATATGCCACTTCAATTGAATCCTCATCAGGTTCTAATTTGTCATCGTCTGAATCGACTTAAGTTGTAACATCATCTAATTTCACAGATTCTATTACAGTATCACCTTCAACAATAGATGTGTTATAATAGATTGATTCTGTTGCAACAAAGTCTCCATCTTTCTACAATACAAATCATGAGTCATAAAACAAGTAGGTAATGAGGGCAACATGACCTATAATGTCTTTCTCTTTACTTCCATCAGATTTTGTATCCTTTAATCTGGTAATCATGGCTTTTGATTTCTTTTTTAAGGTATTGGTACATTTAGATTTAATATGACCTTATAACCTTCACATTCCCTGCATTGAATTCTTTTTCTCTTGTTAAAATCAAAAGAACTATTACTATTAGAGGATTTTGGAGCAACATTATTTTTTCTCATCCTTTTTATGTATCTTTTGAAACTTTTTGCAAACAAGGTCAATTCATCTTAATCATATTCTATAAGAAGACACATACTAACAAAATAGATCAAAAAAATCCCAAAATCTCACTAGTATTTAAGTGAATCTACTCTGACACTAATTGTACTAACAAAATAGATTAAAAAAATCCCAAATTCTCACTAGTATTTAAGTGAATCTACTCTGACACTAATTGGAAGGTCTGTTTTAGATATTACTAAATAATTAATTAATTGATTAAATTAATAATTAATTAATTATATTGTAACATGTGTATGAAAAAGTTGTTGCAATGAGTACATATGTTGCAACAGAACATAAAAATAAAGAGATGAATAAATTAGTAAAATATCAAGATTACAAACACCAATTAATTAATACAATAAAAGATTCTCTCTTTTCCATTGTCGATATGTGTTGTAACAACTCCACCAATCTTATTTAGCAAGCTTCTCTCATCTTGTTGATCTTTCGCATGTGAACTCTCTTCACTGGTCCAGATTTGTCTTCTTCCGAAGACGAAATGTTCTTCCTCCCAAAAAATAAGATATACTCAAATAAAGTACCTAGAAAACTTCAAAGATCTCTAAGTTTCACAATGACAATTGAATAAATTTTATGCCTTACATAAAAACTCTCTCAAAGAGTATTTTCTCTAAAAAAAAAGTGCATCCAAATCTCTTGGACTTGTTGAGCTTTTATACATGAATTTTAAGCCCCAATTTCGTGCTCTCTTAGTGTGAAAAGCTGAAAATAAGAAAGAAATGATTTGTCACAAAATCTGTTATCATTTCTTATTTAGATAGTCAGAAATTTGTTGCAACAACTTTCATGAATTATCCCTAAAAAGTGTCCAGGTGTACTGAGAGAAGTTCTGCCCAATTTTGGCTCTGAAATCACTTTTTTATACCTGTAAAATCTTTCCTTAAAGATAAAAATTGATTTCACCATTAATTAGAGTCAACCAAAATTGAATAAGAAAACTTTTCATAAGAAAATCCTGACAACTTATAAAATTAATTCTATTAATTTAATGAGAATGTAATCTTCACTATAATAGACGAAATATTATCTTGATTCTGCTTATACACATGTAAATAATCATTATCCATGATTTGAGAAAATAAAGAGCAAGAATCAAGCTAAAAATGGAAACTTAATCAAAGAGCTAAAGAATGGAAGAACAAAAAGTTTCTAAAATTGGATTTTCGCCTCCACACGTCTGTTGTGAACGATCCTGTAATTTTATTACAACAAGTGTTTTACAACATCAACAGACCTAGTATAATAACTTATTAATTTCCTCACAATAACTTGAGTTTATTATTTTTGCCAACTGTTTGCTAAACTTGTCAATGCCTTGGTCCTAGCAACATGTAAACAAGATATTTCTCCAACCAAATTAACTATATCATCTAATCTTAAGACAAACTTAACTAAATCATATGCTATATTAGTATTTTTCTTTTTTTGATAGTGCTTTATTAGCTTTATGATACACATTTATAGTTAAACAATAATTGGAGACAATAAACTTAAAAGAAAAACAACATAAGTTAAATATACTTAACAACAATGGAATAAGATCTGATAAATGGTAAACTAAACCATTGTTGAGAATTTACATTTCCAACAACTTCATACTAATTAAAACTGTGCGATTTATTACAATGAAAATATTGAAAAGGAAACTGAAATAAAAAATCAGAAGAACATGTTACGATTAGTTAACGAGTCGCCACACAATTCATTAGTCGTGGCATCTAAACGGGTGGTGAAAACTGAAAGGTAACCAAAATATATTACGATAAGCTTCGCCTGACTATATGACAAGAATGTTTGGAAGCAATATATACGATCCCAACTACTTTGCTGCCGATTCATACATGATTTGAGTAAATTTTTATCATCCCGATCACTATAGCAGAACATGCAAATCAGTGACATTAATTATCTTTAAAAATATCACAATTATAATATATAGTGGCAATTAATTACTAAAAATAGCCATAATATATAAGGATATTATGATATTTTAAAACTTAGATTTAGTAACAATTTTAGTGTCATTAAATTATTTTTAGTGAAAATTTTCAAACATCACTAATATTTTGATTCAGTAGCATTTTATAAAATGCCTTTAAATTTGAGTTATTTCGAGTTTTCCATTTCTTACTTAATATTTCGAGCTAGTGATTTGATTTAATTTTGTCGAACTTTTGTTAACATTCTTCTTGAATTATTTGTTAGGCTTAGTTATTTAACCAGCACATTCATTTTATACAACTCGTTTCAAGTGAAAGGAAAGTGATTTGGATATCACAAAATTAAGAGGAAACAGAAAACACACATTTATAGAATTGGGTTTGTTAGTATATTTCTTCTTCCTTTTACTTCTATCGAAAACTTCTGTATTGTTTTTCATAAAATAATATTATTTATTTTTCTTTTCTTCTTTTATTTTTGGGAAAGTATCACTTTTATATTTTATATTTTGATATTTTATTCAATTTATACTTTGTATTTTTGTTATTATCAATATTGACCCTTAGATTTAAAATCTGTTACAAATTTATACTCTAACAGACTAATATCAATTTAGAGTAGTTAATTTACTAAGATAATTTAATACACTTATTCTCGGATCAGTTTTTATATAGATTATTTTTAATTTTTTAAACATCATCTTGTTAAATTAACTGCTCTAAATTAGTTTTATACTATAAATTTGTAACAGATTTAAAATTTAAAAGTCAATATTTATAATAACAAAAATACGAAGTATAATTTAAATAAAACATCAGAATACAATATATAAAAATAATATTATCCCTTTATTTTTAAGGAACCCAATGACACTTAAAGGTGAAATGGGTGCATAGACTATGAAATGGGTGCATAGACTATCTAAGCAAAGTCCAGAACTCAATTCACTATTTTAGCTGATGATCAGATTTTGTAGACTTAAATTCTGTTCCTTTTTTTTGTGGTAAATTTAAAGTCATGTATACTTAATTATATTCATTCATTTTTTTATTTTTTATGTTTTCTGTTTTATGGTCAATATTACCTTGGAATTATTTTCTAAAAAGTAGTACTAGTAATAATAATAATAATAACAATAATAATAATANTCTCATAATTAAAGAGAATAATAAGGACTAAAATCTAATTTTGATAGAGGATATTATTGTCTTTTCTTACTAAAGCTAATCCAAAAATTAATGCAGAGTATCAATTACACAAATTTTTTAATCTTAAGGTATTATTTTACAAAGTCCAAATCTTGATATAAAATTTGTAGAATACTCAAATTTCAGGGTTTTTTATTACCATTTAACCCCAAATAATAAATAAATTAAAATTATTAAAATTAATTCAATTTAATTACATGAAGTTTTTTTAAAAAAATTAGAGCTTAACTAATAACCACCACTTACTACAAATTTAAAAAAAAATAATATACACATACTACTAAGCCTTGAACTCTTGACCCTCCTAAACACACACACAATCCTAAAATCTTTAACTAACTAAGCTAGTCCCAGTTAGCGAATTTAATTACATGAATTTTTTTTAATTACATGAAGTTAATGTAACTATATATACTAATTAACAACCAAACGTTTAGTAACACGTGTTTCTTATTGACAATTAAATAAAATAAAAAATAATACTTAATATTATACAATTTTTAGAAACAAAAAAAAAAAAAAGAAAAAAATTGGAAATCAAAATTTCTATAACTAGCAGTGAATTATCTTATATTATAGTGACTAGATTATTGATATTTTTTCAAATATCAATAATAGTTTTTAGTAACATTTTTAGTATGCAACTAAAATTTTTCTTTATCATTTTAAAAATATTTTTATTTATTAAATTAAATAATTTAATGACATTTGTGAGTGTCACTTATATAATTTAACAACATTTTATAAATAAAAGCCAACAAAAAAGAATATGATATACTGATATTTCAAATATTATTAGGATTTAGTCACACATGTATCATTTACACTTACTAAAAATGTCATTAAGTTTATAAAAATCACTAAAAATAAGTAATAGTAACAATTTTATTGTGGTGATTTTTCAGTAGATTTTATGTATTAATTGTTTCCCATGTAAACAAAGGCTATAAATCTACAAGGGAGAAGTTACAATACACAAGTTTGATCAATTATATTAATTATAGGAAATTAGAGTGTTTGTCCTTTTTTTTTTAATTCTTCATATCAAAAAACATATTTTTTTTTCTCTTTTTATAGTTGAAAGGTCAAATTTATGTACTTTTATACTTAGTAAATCTACATATATATACCAGCTTTAAATTGGTTTATATGATATATTGGCTACATCATATTTTATACTTGGTATCTATACTTGTATACCCGTCATTTTGTTACCGTATTTGGAAAATGAATGTTTACTTAAAATGGTTGCAAAATTAAGTTATTTTGCTACAAGATCCTTTTTTAATTACCATTAATAAACCTTTTTTTTATTCCAAGAAAAAAGAGCCTTTCTTTTTATTTTTCAGCATGTCTTGTTGATTTATATTTTTTCTTATGAAAATATTATAAGAACGCTGGAGGATTAATAAGAATTTGATTATCTCAATAGAGATACCTTGATGTGCATTTTTTTTAATTGACAAAACGGTATATCATTTCAATAATTACCACTTACAGTTATAGAAAAACAACTATAAATAAAGACTATTAAAATTGGAAAAAATTATTATTTTAGAGGTATTATTTATTTATCGATAAATGACTCCTCTATTATCTTATTTATTTATGGACTTCTTACAAAATTCCAAGTTCGAAATACCAAAAATTGAAAAATCCCGAATAGGCTAAATGTTTGAAAAATCCTATATTAATTTAGAACAATATCACTTTTTAAAAGTTTTTTTATAAAAATTATGTTTTTAATAAATATTTAGAAAAGTATTAATTTTTCTAATTTTTTTCAATTATACTTCAGGTAACCAATTGAGCTATTTGGGTTAATGAATCTAGTTACTTGAGATAATTAGTCAAGTTACCTTAGGTAATTTCATTAGTTACTTTAATTATCTCATCAATTAATAAAAAGTGGTTTATTTCTAAGTACTTTTAAAAGTACTATTTTTCTAATTAAAATCCGGAATTTTTTAAACAATTTCAAAATTTAGGATTTTTCGAAAAATTTTTTTAAAAATTACCATAAAAAAGTTCAAATTTCCTCTATATTAATTTGAAACGAGTAGTATGAAGTAAAACTTGTACATGTATTTGTATGTTATCTAAGATACATTTATGACTTTTAATTGAAAAAAAAAAAANATATTCGTTATACAATAACTACTTCACCATTTAGAATTAATAATCATGCAAAAATAAATCTAAGCAATAAGGCAAATAGAGTCATAACAACAAGATTTCACAAAACTTCCAAACTAAGTTTCCAATATGTAAAATCCTCTATTTATACAAGGTTCCAAACAAATTAGCGTAACCAATTTTTACTTTAGCAAATGTTTTAAAACAAGATATTATAAATTTGACTTTTATAAACATATGCATAAATGTCCAAGAAGTTATATGTATACCGCATTAAATCACACCAATTGTCCTTTAAAAATACAAACTTTTTGCTTAAAGTTACTACATAAATTTTCTATAAAACTTTTATATTTATTTCAAAATCAATTTGTAAATTAATTTTTTCAAAGCTTCCCTTCGATTCAAAATCGAGTGACAAGTAGAAACTCGATAAATTTTAGCAAGAGTATCTACTATATTCAAAACTAGGAAAAATATTTAGGAACATTATTCCTAAATTGACACCACTAATTTGCAATGAGACCTCATTAGTACCACAACTAATTTTAAACAAATCAATTATTTAAATTTTATAACACTGGTAATTTAGTAAACCTTAGTCTCAAAATGGTACTTTTACTTTTAAGGGATGCAATCCTTAAAAATATAAATTTCATATAACTAGTTGTTACTCAAAATTAAGAGACATATAGTTCTGTTGAAAACAATAATAATTCATTGGTTGAAAGTAAAAGTCGAGCTCATTCAAAACCAAAATTGTCAAATTTGAATTTTCCAAAAATTTCAAACTAATTAATTCTGTCTTAAGCCTTTCTTAACTTCAAAATTAGGAAAAGTACTTAGAACTTGTAGTTCATAAAATTTACCTTAACTTGAATTATTTTCCAACTAACACTACCAAATGTAAATTAGAATTAATTTTGTACTATAACTAAATTTATTATAAACTAAGATTCAAACTTTATAACATGGTAAATTGACATACCCCAAATCTTTAATAGCCCAAAAATTTCTAGAATCATACATCCCTTGAATAATAAATTACTTTTACCTAATCTATATTTATCATTTCATTTTTTTAACAAAATTTTCAAAGTCTCTCTAGAAACAAGCATACTGCAATGATAAAATATAAGGGTCTACATAGTTTAAAACAATACGAATCAAGCGTTGAAATTTTCTAAAAGTTCAAAACCAAATAACACAACATTAATTCCAACAAAATCCAACTAATTCAATTATTTCTATATGAAAATAAATTTTTTGTGAGGTTGGAAAGAAAAAAATTTTAATTTATAACCAAGTCTTTATCATTATATCAATTCATGAATAGAAAATCAAGATGAGATGACCATCCAAAAGTCTTACCAATGCATGATACAAAATTATGACAAACATACTACTAGATACTCAAACTGGTTAGTCACATAATAATAATTTTTAAGAAATTTAAATCATAACCCCACAAGCACAAAATATGTCAAGTTAATCAAAGTACGAGATATTCAAGTGCTATCTTAAAACCTAAGAGATTCATAAAGCTTATCATAATATGGGATACAAGAGTACAAGAATAAATGTCCATTTGAATTAAGGAATATCGACTAAAATAGAATTCACTAGTCTCATGTCATCTCTGATACTTCTGAGACAAAAATTTCAGAGTATAACCATCCCAACGATACCAGAGTTACACTCTAAAGAGGTGAACAAGAGATTTGGAACAAAGTGGAGTAAAGATAATATATTTAGCTAATTCTTAGTTGATGTATGAGATATTTTTCAAACACTTTTCCAAAACTCTTTTTAAACACCAAAATACCACAAGCAAGATCCCAGACGGATCTGAAGCCTGAAGCTTTGATACCGAAACTGTCACGACCGAAAATCTAAGGCTGTGACTTTTAGAAATTTTAAGTGAAAATAGTGATAAACAGAAGCTTCTAAAAATTTAAAAAAATTTAAGTACTTGAAATTTAAGGTTTAATCCTCAAGAGTAAGTAAATTACAAGATTGGACAAATTTGATAGTCATGTTATCTACCAATTTTAAAATTTCCAAGAAATTTTTTATTTTAAGTTTAGCGAAAATCTTAATTAACTAATTTAAAAACTTGTGTTATTTCATAAAGTTTAATGAAATAGTTCAATTTAAAACTCTAGGCTTAATGTTCAAATAGTTTACCTAAAATCACTTCATGTTCCAAGTACTCGATTTAATAATAAAAAATTATCCTCATAAATCTGCTCAGTAAATATATTACTATTGGCTAAATAAATTATGACTTAGAAAATGGAAATTAATACAGAGTATAAACTAACTAATGAAGAGGATTGGAACTACAAGTATATACCAAGCATACTTGCCAGGTCATAAGAATAATTATCATAAAATAAATCGATACCTGAAAGGGAAGGAAGTATAAGGTAAACATGTGAATGCTCTATAAAAATTTAATTACCCTTTTTTTTTTTAATTATTACAATTTTACCAAACCTGCTTGGTTAATATCTCTTCCAAAATCCATTTATAAACTAGGTATAAAATAATTAATATCCAGAGTAGTCACATATTTAAAACCAAAACCAGAAATTTATATTTGTCCATATCATAAATCAACTGATCTCATGAGCTCACACCCTCTCATCACAAACTAGAATAACCTGTACTACGTGTACTAAATACTCTCTACGTGATAACTATCCTAGAAAAACCATAGGGACACCCATATGTCTAGCCAACCAAACTGAAGGGGCAACTGAATGCCTACACCTACCAAATGGGAATAATCAGAGAAAAATCCCGAGCAAATTTACGAGTT
>JXTB01000047.1:368598-382106 GCA_002914805.1 Parasponia andersonii
ATATATATATATATATATATATATATATTTTAAGGAATATTCAAGTATATATTTGAAATTACAAAAAGATAAAAATGCTTTCTTAGTTGAAATATTATTAATCTTTGCATATACATTTTATATTTTTGACCTTTTTGGATCGTTATTTAAAGGTACAATGTACATATACACGGTTGTCAACTATCTTTTTTTTTGGTTGGAATTTGTCAGTTCTATTATTTTTTTTTTAAATGTCAATTCTATCATTTTAGACTTTATAGAGTATGTACATAACTACTAGTCAAGTAAATAGGTAAGTTTTATGTTATGTCATTTTTGTCATATTCTCTGATAAGATTGTTACATATAAAATTCGCCATTTGAATTTAAAAAAAAAAAAAAAAAGAAAGAAAAATAAAAGAAAAGGAAAGACACTGCATTATGTTGAACTTGTTACTATCGTCAGAAAGCATGTTACGATTTATGCGTTGAAAGATTTAAAAAAATGCATATACCTTTATATCAAGTACAGATAAAAATATTTTTTATGCATATATATTAGCTTTCAGATTTTGAATCTCTCTAAAAGAAAAATATTTCAATCCCGTACTTGATTAACCCTACTAGAGAGTCCAGCATAATAAGATAGTACATCAAGTATATTAAAAGCAAAAACTTGCATTTTACTCTGTACTTGCTACTTAAACAAGCAGAATACAACTTTGCAACCTCTCTATGGTATGCAGATAGGTGAAGAATTAAAAAAAAAAAAAATGTTGTAAGCATTTCTAATCTTTTTTAAGAATGTATGAACATTTTCAGTTGTCGCTTAGTCATATATTATAAAGAGAATTTGCTATTAATCTCAAACTAAATAGCCTGCCGTAATTAAAAATTGAAACTTATTTAGGTTTTTATTTATGTTCAGTAAACTTAGTTCAAAAGTCTTCCGATTAATATAATACGTGTATATTGAGACAATAAAATGAGTAGTTGGTGGCATCTCATACATGATACTTCTTACTTAATCCCCCGAAAAGATGTATCAACGGATGCACATTGGCAGTTAAGCGCCTGGGTTGAAGCGAATGCCCATTTGGAAATTCTAGGACATCTTTGTCACTATACCACTATATCTGTAAATTTGGGCCAGGCCGGTTTGGGACATTGATGCTGGTTCACACATTTTTTTTTCTATTTTTAAAAATTTGTTTTATTAATTTTAGTTATTTATTTTACTAATTAAGTTAGTATGCAACTAGTAATTTTATTTTTTATTGAAAAAGATTCATCTTTCTATTTATTTTTCTATTTTTTCATTTTTTTTTAAATTATCGGACCGGGCCGGATTTAACCCGACCCGGAACTTTGGCCCTGCGAGCTGCCGAGCTGGGCCTTCAAAAATGCTTTGCGGGCCAGCCCGACCCGGTCCGTTTCTATTCCCTGCCCGACCCGAATTTCTCCTCAGGCCCTAACAAGCCGGGTCAGGCCGCCCATATTTACAGCTCTATATACCACCTCCGTCGGTGGTAATGCAATAAAATATTCTGACTCTTTTCATTAAAAATTAATTGGTAACAAGTTTCTATCTAGTAGCAATGTACTTTAATTTATCTGCTGATAAGCCTAAAATTCAGTTATTCATATTTTTCTTTCCAATTTAAACTCTATCAAAGAACGATTTATCACTGAATCAGATAATAAGAAATGTTTTACTAGCGACTTTACATTTGAGAGTTCTATCTTCCTTTTACTTTAATAGAAAATAAATAAATATCCTCTGTGAAATTTGTTAGAAAATAAGTTAAGGATATTAGGCTTAGAAGCGCATGTATATTATAAAGTCCAAATTTGTGTTATAAAACTCATTTTCATGAATTATTTTGAAACTATAAATTGAGTAAGAAACACATGAACAGTCATGGTTGTAATGCCCAAGTTTCTCACATACATAATAAGCCAATAATAAATATATTCATATTACATAATAGACATATCATGAAATTAGTATCAATTTTATGATAAATTGCTCATTTTGATCGTTAAATGCTTTCAATATGTATTATTATACTAATGGTTGTCGAAGTATTCCCATGCAGTGTAAAGGCTCAGTACCCTCAGAGAGAGAACTTGGTATATAAAAAGAACAAAGAATACATTCATGAATAATAATACTATATGCACATGCATTAAAAACCATGTCTCTTGATAACTTAGTCAAATAGTAGTTTTTCGGTAAAATGCATTTTTCATGCTTTTCGGAGCCAAATTCACTGTGAATTTACTACGCAAATAGCTTTAATTCAAAATTTAGGACTCATTTCTAGTATTTTCAAAAACTTTTCATTCCAAGTAAGCACGAAGTGGCATTCACTGTACTGAACTGTATTTAATTACACTAAGGTAACTTAGATTCAACTTAATCACGTAACGTCATCTTTATGTATTCTAATAATTAAGAATTGATACTAAGTTTACATTATTAATTGGAGTTTAATTGACTTATTTTTATGTTTGATGATTGGTTATGGGACTAGGTTCCACTAGATTACAATAAGATTAGCTATATGAGATTATAGGTCAAAGTATGACTAGTTTTCACTTTTTAAGATAGATTTCACTATTTTGGTCTATACTTGGATGTATAGGATTGACCAGTAATGTGGTGAGCATGCTAAGGATATTTTAAAGCTTGACACATAGAAAGTAATGAGCCAAATATCTAAAATACCCCTTAGAATTTAAGTTATGCCAATTCTTAGCCATTAAGTATTCATTTTTGACTAAATTTGGTTATTTCTTTCCTCTTCCTCCTACGACTTGAACTACTTCAGCCACTTTCTATACTTCTCTCAACTCTGTTTATCTATATTTAAGAGTTTTCAAGTGGTAAAACTCAATTTGGAGCTCAAGAAAGCAAGATAGGTCCAAACTAGTCAAGGTAATTCTTTTAGTTCTTCTTCCTAGGTTTTGTTTTGTTATTTCAATTTTCCACTTGATACTACTTAAGTAATATTCCCTCTAGGTTCTCTTGAATTCTAAGATCAATTTCAAAACCTTAGAAATCAGTTTTGTGGAAGTAGAAGGCAAGAGCTTCAACAAAAGTTCAAACTAGTCAAGTTGAGCTTTTTGTGGAATTTAGAATTGGTAATTTATTTCTATTACTTTAGCTCTTGAATCAAAGTTTTTATTTGATGATTAAAGGTCTAAGAAAACCTTATATATAGCTAGAAATACAAAATTTAAGTGGAAGATTAAAGTTAGACTTAAAGCCCTAAAGTGTGCTAGTTATGGATTTAAGTGTTGTCATGTGTGTTAAATTATGTTTTTATATTTGTAATCTAATTTTCTAAATTTGGAGTGTATATTTTATAGATTCTATTATTTATTACACTCATTTAGTGGGTGGTTATGATAGCACACAAGTGTAAAAGTGGTTTTAAACTTTGTCCAAACGAAAGGAATTCAAGTGTACCTAAGTTGCTCTAAAAGATACTCTTTGAGTTGTATATGTGGGAATTGGCTTATTGATTATTATTACAAGTCTTAAACCATGATTTTAATCATGTGGGAATGTTCTAAAAATAAGGGAGATGCTGTCAAAATATTTTTAAAACCAAATGGTAACATTTAGAAGTAAATGGACGAGTTTTTATGAAAGTAGATGACATTTTGGTTCATTTTGTGATTAGGCTTCCTTCTTTTGTAAAAGTTGTGATTTGGTCTTGTCCTTATTTTCTTTAAGCATTTTACATTGTAGTGATCATTTTAATAATAAAATTGACATCAGGTCTTCCACACACCTTGCTACAGAGGATACTAACTCTTTTCACTATCTTTTCTACCGGACACAAGGTAAGTAAAGATTTATTTTAACTACATCACAAGAATAATAGTAGATACAAGATGTTTTTCTACATGCTTATGTATATTATTTCAATTATATGTTATTTATATTATTGTTGTAAATTTTACGGAAATATAAGCATGGCATCATTATTTAAGCATGATTTTCAAAAAAAAAATGAAGTTTTCCACGCATTGGATTTAAAGTAGTACCATTGTACTAATTTTACAATATATGTTTTAAATATATTATCTAGGCTGTATGCATTGGGTAAGTATAGTTTACACAGACATCCTTCCTGCATAGGTGGGCACGGCTTACCGACTATCGGGACTAAGCATTGTACTATGAAATTTATTAGGTGCATTATCTAGTCAGTCTGCATTGGGTAGGTATGGTTCACATTGGCTATGTGTTTCCTTCTCGCATAGGTGGGCACGGCCTATCGACTGCTGCGACTTTATAGTGTACTAAAGGGCACTATAAAGAAATGTTGTCTAAGAAAAGTACATCAAAATGAAAAGTTAAGAAAGAAAGAGTACAATGGAAATTTCAATGAAATTTATGCATTAAACACATTCATGAGCATGCATGATCTTTACTTACTGAGCATTAGTTCATTTAGTTCTTGTGATGCAGGTGATAAGATGTATGATGTATAGAGTTATTGGTTGACTAGCATACTTTCTTGTCATCATGATCATACAGATGTAAACGAGTTTGACTTGTGGGCAATATTTTCTTTGTATTTTGATATTTTGTTATGATGTAAATATCACTACGGGTGGCAAGATAAATAGATAAAGACTTTTTGGTTGTATATTTTATAAATACACTTTCAGAAAGTAATACCGTGCACGTTCTTTTGTTTTAGAGTTTAAAAAGTTTAAATTGGCCAAAATTTTTGAACAAAACTAAAGTTATGGTTTATAAAAGAGTAATGTTTCCTAGTCTGACCTACATAGTCATATAGTTAAGCTATAAGGTGTTACAATAGTGAATTTTTGTTCTACTCTGTAAATACATCGATCTTATATATTCACATACTCAAAATAATACACGAATGAATGAGAAATTGTTACTCAAATGTGCACTATTGAAATGGAAAAATGAAAGGAAAAAAAACTTAAGTCCCACATCGGTGAGAAATGGTTAGATCAAGTGGCATATATAGACTTATGTTTTGTAATAATGGTAAGAATGACTACTGTAGATATTCTTTCAAGCTCATGTATATTGGATTTGAGCCTGATTTACATAAGTTCATGTGCACACACACCTACGGACACAAATGTCGGGCAAAACTTAGACCATAGTAAATCATGAGGCCATTTTGGTTTAGGTTGGTAAGCGTAATAGCCAACATTTTTTCTTTTTCTGTTGCTTAGGTTTGCCGATTGTAATAGTCAATGCTTTGGCTTTATAATCATAGTATAACTAGCCAAGGTACGTAACCCCTATTTCAGAAACTATAAATGAGGGCATTCTCCTCCTCATTCCACACACAAAATCAAAACTTTTCTTCTCTAATTTCTCTCTATCGTTCTCTCTTAATCTCTCCAGTTTTCAAGTGTTTTTGAGTTTTTTTTTCTTATTTTTTTAGCTATAGTTCTTCGAGTATTTAGGAATTTCATAACTAGATCTCTTAGTGTGTTGGAGTTTATAATAATCCAATTCGTAGAGCAAAGATATTGGTACTTCACTTGTTGCTTCCCATCATTGCATTTTGGGAAACTGTCACTGGTAAAATCATAAAACAATCTAGTGGGGAGAGCAAATTAGTTTTAAGTACTCTTTGTAGTATATAGATCTCGGCAGTTAACTATTTTTTGTTTTGCAGGAATACTTAAGCTACTAAAATTCTGCTCAAGTTGGAGCATAACAACTTTTAGTAACTTTAATTTTGTTTTAAAGTTTATAATAAACATTTGTTATAATTATTTTGTAATCTTATATATTGCATATATTTATTTGTTATTATTTTCTTACAAAATTTTCTTACCAAATCGTAGGACAATACTCTTCATGTCTGCACACACCTGCGAATATGAATATCAGGCCAAAACTTATACCACAGTAAATCATGATGCCATTTTGGTTAAGGTTGGTAAGTGTAATAGCCAACGTTTATTATTTTGTTGCTTGGATTGACCGATTGTAATGACAAATATTATGACTTCATGATTATTGTGAGGCATTATTACCCAAGGTACATAATCCTCATTTTAGAAACTATAAAAAAAGGACATCCTCCTCCTTATTCCACACACCAAATTAGAAGCTTTCCTCTTTGATTTCTCTCTACTATTCTCTCTCAATCTCTCTAGTTTTCAAGTGTTCTTGAGTTCTTCGTTTTTTTAGCTATAACTCTTTGAGTATTTAGGAATTTCATAGCTAGATCTCTTAGTGTGTTGAAGTTTACAATAATCCAGTTCGTCGAACAAAGGTATTGGTACTTCACTTGCTGCTTTCTGTTTACTATATTATGGGAAAATTTCACTAGTAAAATCCTCAAGTAATCTAGTAGAGGGAACAAATCAGTTTTAAGGACTCTGTATAGTACACAGGCCTTGGCGATTAACTATCTTTTGTTTTGTAGGAATACTTGGACTATTGAAATTCTGCTTAAGTTTGGAGCATAACAACTTTTGGTAATTTTAATTTTATTTTAAAGTCTAGAATAAACATTTCTTATAATTATTTTGTAACCTTATATATTACATATGTTTATTTGTTATTATTTTCTTACCAAATCTGAGGACAATACTTTTTGTATTCGCATACATCTGCAGATATGAATGTCAGGTCAAAACTTAGACTATAGTAAATCATGTTGCCAATTTTGTTAAGGTTAATAGCCAATGATTTTTTTTGTTGCTTGGGTTGGCCGGTTGTAATAGCCAATATTTTAGCCTTATGATCATTATGAGGTATTAATACCCAAGGTACATAACTCCTATTTTAAAACTATAAAAAGGGAACTCTTCCTCATTCCACGTACCAAATCGGAAGCTTTCCTCTCTAATTTCTCTCTACCATTCTCTCTTAGTCTCTCTAGTTTTCAAGTATTCTTGAGTTCTTCATTTTTTTGGTTATATTTTTTCGATTATTTAGGAATATTATAGCTAGATCTCTTAGTGTGTTGGAGTCCACAATATTCTAGCTCGTGGAGCAGAAGTATCGGTGTTTCACTTACTATTCCTCGTTGTTATATCCTAGGAAACTGTTACTTGCAAAATTCTCAAGTACAATCTAATGGAGGGAGCAAATTAGTTTTAAGGGCTCTGTGTGGTACGCATGTCTCTACGGTTAACTATCTTTTGTTTTGTAAGAATACTTGAGCTACTAAAATTCTGCATCAATTTAGAGCATAAAAACTTTTGATAACTTTATTTTTGTTCTAAAGTTTATAATAAATATCTATTATAATTATTTTGTAACCTTATATATTGCATACGTTAATTTTTTATTATTTTCTTAAAAAAATTTCTTACCAAATCTGAGGACAATACTCTTCGTGTCCGTACACACCTGCGGATACGAATATCGGGCCAAAATTTGGACCATAGTAAATCATGATACAATTTTTGTTTAGGTTGGCAAGTGTAATAACTAACATTTTTTTAAATGTTGCTTAGGTTGGCCGGTTATAATAGCCAACATTTTGGCTTTATGATCATTATGAGGTATTAATAACCAAGGTACATAACTCCCATTTTAGAAATTATAAAAGGGGATCTCCTCCTCCTCATTCCACACACCAAATCAGAAGCTTTTCTCTTTGATTTCTCTCTACCGTTCTCTCTCAATCTCTCTAGTTTTCAAGTGTTCTTGAGTTTTTTGTTTTTCTAGCAATAGTTCTTCGAGTATTTAGCAATTTCATAGCTAGATGTCTTAGTATGTTAGAGTTTATAACAATCCAGTTCGTAGAGCGAAAGTATTGGTATTTCACTTATTGCTCCTTATCGTTGTATCTTCGGAAATTGTCACTTACAAAATTCTCACATAATCTAGTAGAGAGAACAAATCAGTTTTAAGGACTTTATGTAGTACACAAACTTCGGCAATTAACTATATTTTATTTTCTAGGAATACTTGAGCTATTGAAATTCTGCTCAAGTTTGGAGCATAACAACTTTTGGTAACTCTTATTTTGTTTTAAAATTTATACTAAACGTTTGTTATAATTAGTTTATAATATTATATATTGTATATACTTATTTGTTATTATTTTCTTACAAAATTTTGGGACAATACTCTTTGTATCTTTACCTTGTAAATTCTTCTTTTATTATTATTTTTTATTTAAATTTATAATTAAAACAGTAGAATCGGCTTGGCTTCTTTTTTTTTTTCCCTTCTATATTTCATTTGAAATGAAAACCTTATTTTTTTTCTTGTAAAGTCTTAGTGTCAAATTTGCTTTGTTATTATAACAAAGTAAAATACTAAGATGACCTTTTTTTACACCATGTATTCAATATCTTCAACACAGCTGTATAATATGGAGACAAGAAGAATTTTTTGTATTTGGTGAGCCATTTTAGGTTTATTCTGTTTGTCCTTCCTTTAATATGTTTACGGACTAGAAAATGGGAGTCATCATCTTAAATACGTGTTCCGTAGCTGATGAAGGGGGTAAGTTTGCGAACATGGGTGTTAACAACGTTTCTTCGAAACTCAAATGCCATATTATATTCTGTTTGGTCTTACTGTTGTCTCTTTAATATTTGGCGCACGTATTGATATATTACGTTGGGTTGTATTACGGTAATTATTCTGTTATATTACTATATTTAGTTTTGCGTTGTATTAAAATTTTTCATTTAAAAAAAAATTTTGAAAAATATTACTTTTGAAATTAATTAGAAAAATATCACTTTTAAAAAAATATTTAGAACATACATCTAAAATTACCATTTTTCAGAAGTCATTTTTAAAATACCAGTTTTAAAAAAATTATTTAAAAAAATATTACTTTTACAAAAAAATAAAGTGACGTGAGAGAAATGCATAGCAAAAAATAAAAAAAATGAATGAAAGTGATGATAAAAAAAATTAAGAATAAAGAATATTGTACAATATTATGTTATAATATAATATAATACAGACCTTTTTTTTTTTTCCGTATCTAATAATACTCTAACATGTCCTACTAACTCGTATGCTGCAAATCTTGTTGTGAGTGGAGTCTGTATGCGACTTCTGTTGGAACCCCAACATGTCTGATTCAGGTGCTTCTGAAACTTCTCATTTTGCCAGAGTTCGTTATGATTTCCATGTTAGCGAAAATGCTTTGGTTTGAATGAGGAAAATAAAGTTTCACTTGTGTCTTTGCATGGCTAATTATTTACTACATTAGATGATGTCATCTATGTAAACTTTTATTTGAAAGATTGTTTGAAGTATCAGACCCTGTATTCACCGCTACAACTCGAGATCATCCAATTCATCTTTGGAACGCTTGTTCAGGCCAAGCGAGGTGCTAGCCGCTAACTCGTTGATCAACCGTCGAGGCTATCTTTCTTTTTTCTTTTTTTTTTTTCTGAAACTTAAATGAATGTACAATAATGATAAAATAAGCTCTTCTCAATATTTAAAGGTTACAAAATCATGAGAAGAACACAATTAATTAGATACAAATTCATTCAAGAATTTTGGTTGAGTTTGAGATTCCCAGGTTCAGACCGAGTATTTAGGTCACCAATGTTAGTATTAACGTCATTCCCAACTAGTGCGTCACAAGAAAAACTCCATACAGAAGCACAGTTTTCCTCACCTATATTAAACAAGAAGAAAAACGTTGATAAGTAACGGAGATTAGGAAATAGTGAATTAACAGACGTGACCAGAAGACATTGGTAGATGGTAAAGATAAATACTGAATTAATTGAACATAAGCATGCATATACACATAGCAGTGTCAGTGTGCCATGTTGGCCACTCCTATGCAGCATGTGGCAATCAAATAACTTAAATAGTCAACAACTATGCATCTTAAACCCCCACTAAGACTTGGAGCAAGAAGAGAGGAAGAAGAAGAAGAATGTCACATCATGAACAAAACTGCCAAGGAAGACTAGCATCCTTATGTTATTTGTTCTTTGAAAAAATGGAGAGTAATTACTAGGGAATAATTAAGGTTAATGCAGTTACCTTCTAAATGCAAATCTTCGCTGCCATCATCAGGGACAAGAAACCTACGGTGCCCTGATGAGGAAGCAGCCATTGGCAAATATGGATGAAAAGAGAATCCGTTAACAGTATCTGAAGTGTCACATACATAAACAAAGTCAGAAATAGAAAAGGGAAGAGTTGTCATATGGCAATACGAATTTCCCACATCCTTTTAGGACAGAATATCAATACCTAATGCAGCTTGGAAGCTTGATTTCCATTGCCCAGTTTGAAGATCATATACATGAACAAAACCATCCTGAAACCAAGAAAAGAAATTAATTGAGAAAAAACTATAGGGAATTGGTTTGGTTACGGAAAATTACAATCATCTCATGTGGTTCAACTTTTGTAAAATTACCACAAGCTTTGCATATAAAATTTCGTTTCAGCACATGCATGTGCCTTGCAGCAGTCATACATTCATAAATTTAACCCATAATCAAACTAAACTTAAACCACTTGAATGAGTGTAAACAACAAAGTATGAAGAAGAGAGCCGTGGAGGCTTTGCAGCGTTTGGATGGATGCATTACACGTTTTAAGTTTACTTTTGAGCTCCATTCAGTAATAGAGTATGGGCATAGTCATGTAATGAAGGGGGGAAAAAAAGACTCAAGGGTATAAACAAAAACAAATTGAGAAAAGGACAATACAATGTGCAAAAAATAAAATAAAAAACTGTAATTTCCTCATTCCATTATTTACCAAATATACTGGCGAAGGGTAAGATGAAAGAAAACTGAGATCCTACCTGACCACCTGTACCAAGATGCCGGCCCAGTGGTTCAATATCAAACAATATCCGCTGGTTGGTGTATTCTGATAATCTATATAACCTATAAGTAGGTCAAAATGAATTAATGAGTGCAATGTATCAATTTTATTGCATATAGTAACAGAGAAACTCGCACAAGCAGATTTTATGAGCTCCTTAAGCAAACTCAGAAAACTTTCGTAATGTGAGAAAACGCTATGCGACTACTTTAGTAGATATCACAATACAGATTGAAAAATTGAATGGCCATTGCAACTTAGAAGTCGATAAAAAATAAAAAAATAAAAAAAAAACTTTGTCATGGAGAATTGGGTTCCTGTAACAAAGCAATGACACAATAATAACAGTAACATCGCAAGCAACTTCTGAATTGTGGACACTTGGTTTCACAGACTGTATAATATTGGTATTTCCATAGAATTGGAAATTCCATTCAAGTTGTGGGATTAAAACCCACTCTTATAATAGGAATACTCAAAGCACTTGTTCATGCTCTCTTTTAGTATATTCGAGAAGAAAAGTTAGAGATCCCAAAGACGAAACAGAGCTCCTAATTCTAAGACCGAAGATACTTTTCAGTTCTGTTTGATGAAGTTTTGTGTGCAGAGGTGGTCAAAAGTGTATGCAGGTATGCCTGCACAGCTTACAAATGTACGGACTTTGCACTAAAAATATCACTAATAAAGATAAACAGTTTAATCTCCCTGAAAAAAAAAAGATAAATAATTCAATAAAATCATGGCCTTTCCTCACTAAACATAAGAAACTTACTTGTACAAAACATCATCAGCTTTGCGTACATCCCAGCACAGAATATAAGGATCCTTCAATGCATTTAAATGCATGATAATGTTAATCCCATATAAATAACGAGTCATGTAGAGAATGTAAATATATGTACCTTACGTCCTCCAGTATATAAATAGTTTCCATCTTTAGAAAATTGAACCTGAAAAATAAAAATGGTTACTTTCACATGTCAATTTATTCCAAACTTTGAATGACTGAAAAGGGATGCCGACTTACATGTGTAATCCCACCTTGTTGGCCATGCAATACATATAAGAGTTCCATATTATCTTCTCTATATATTCCAGTGGTCTGGCTGTAAGAACCTATAGCTAGCATTCCAATATGAGTTGGACAGAAGGCCATTGCAGATAATATCCCTGCAAGCACTTCACGGATAAGAACCTTTACAGTTCTTTTTACTAACACAAATCTTTAACATAGCCACACTAGAAACAGGTTACCTGTTTGGCCTTCTTTATTTCCTTGAACTGTTGAAAACTGTTCAAATTCTCTACCAGGGCGATGTAAATCAAACACCCTCACAGATTTGTTGTATCCAGCAAATATCCTTCAAAGCAAGAGTACAAGTGCTATTTTGTTTCAGCAAAAACAGAAAGGTATTATTTATTATTGTCTGTTATTTTCCACCAAAGAACATTTGTTATCTTTAATCTCAGTAAAGAATGTAAAGGAATTAAAAAGGAGACTCTAAATTGATGAACGAGGTTGACTCTCATATACTGAAACTCAATTAGAGCTCAAAATGAGTTACATGCTTACAGCTGTATAGTGAAGGTAAGTTTCAACGTTCACTAAGACCCATACACATGCACAAAAAGGTATATTAAAGAAGAAAGAGCAACGTATGCACATGGACGAAAATCTTGCTTACTTCGTTCCAGAGGGATTGAATGCAATTGAAAAGGCAGCAGTTATTTCATCCATAGCATCATAAGCACGGTATGTGCAACGGAGCTGCCATCCAAACCAAACATAGTAATGCATAAACCATGTAAAAAGCATCATTAGAACTGCTAAGCATTACGAAAATGGTTTTATAGACTTTTAAAACCAGTCAACAAAATCATTAAATAGATTGCAAAGGATAGAACACACAAGAGTTTCATGGCATATGAAGGGAGTATTATGTCATGAAATGAGCCATATAAACATGTATTACAAGGCCACTACTTAAAAGGTTAGTAGTTAAAAACATCAAAATCAAAGAGCAAACTAGCACCAACGAATCAGCACAAACATCAAAATTAAAGAGCAAACAAGCATCAACAAATCAGCACCTCGCCTGAAGAAGCATCCCAAAGATGAATTGGATGATCACGAGTCGTAGTGGCGAAAACATTTGTTACCGAGTCTGAAATGTGAACCAAACTTTTAAAACTCAGACCTTTTTCTGTATAGCATCATCTAATGTAGTAAATAATTAGCAATGCACTGACACTGTGATGCTTTCTCATCCTCATTCAAACTAGAGCATTTTCGCTAAAGTGGAAATCATAACAAGCTCTGGAAAAAGGAGAAGTTTCAGAAGCACCTGAAGCAGACATGTAGGGGTACCAACAAAAGTCATATACAGACTCTCCTTCACTCACAACAAGATTTGCAGCGTAGGAGTCTGCAACTTAAGAGTCAACAATAAGACCAACCAAACAGAATATAGTATGGCATTCGAGTTTCAAAGAAACACTGTTAATACCCATAATCGCAAACTTACCCCCTTCATCAGCTATGGAACACGCATTAAGATGATCACTCCCATTCTCTGGTCTGCAAATATAAAAAGGGAAGGACAACAAAATAAACCAAAAATGGATCACCAAATGCCAAAAAAAAAAAAAAAAAAAAAAAAAAAAAAAACATGTCTCCATATAATACACACACACACACACACAGGTAATGAATACATGAAACCAAATA
>JXTB01000047.1:382318-397024 GCA_002914805.1 Parasponia andersonii
AAATGGTTCCCCCCGAAGGGTATAATGTTGATTGTCTTACTATAGTTGTTTCGAAATATGATTAACGCCTTATGTGGATTGAGGGTTGAGGATGGAAGACAATATATAAAATAAAATTAAGAAAAAAAAAATCAGACATGCTAACTGAATTATGGGAAAAGATTCGGACTTTTGGCCATTGAGCTAAAAAGGCTAACAAAGAAGATACAATTCTCATTAATGGCATGTAATTTCTCAAAAAACAAAAAAAAAAAACAAAATCGAGCAGTAAAAGAAATAAATTTGAGATTATGTGTGAATATGTAGCCTAGAATTGTAGAAGCAAGTGGTTTTTGGTAATTTTGAAAACTGAGAAAACGACGTGTAAATTAAAATTTTTGTTATGCTTGTTTAATTGAAGAACACTAACCACTCTCTTTTTCGAACTCATTTATCACCGCTTACATGTGCACTTCACGTTTGGTTATATTATTCAAATATAAAATATTTTATTTAAGTCCACATGTTAAATTGTTAAATAATGATATTAAATAGATTTAAAAAGTGATCTTAACTTTTTTTTGTTTAGGTTAAAAGGAAATAATAATTGGCTTCTATAAATAAAATAGGGAGATGAGAAAAACATTTGTTTAACAAACAAATTAACGATTTTAGAGGTAAGAGAAAAGTTAAAACTTTTTATAGTTCAAAGGTGTTGAGGAGGTTTTGTCATGAAATTTTGATTAGATATTATGTATATATTGTGCAATAATGATAAAAATAATAAAGAATACAAAGACTTTAAAGTGGTTTAATCTCAAAAAAGATAGTTTATATCCACAATGGTTTCACTATTTGAGAGAGATTATAAAAGGATTTCAAAGGCTCAAGGTGAAAGCTTTGAGAAATAGTTTCTACATAGTGGTTGTGTTTGTGATGTAAAGTTGTGTGTAAATCAGTGTGATGTATAGATGGAGATGGATCGGGTTTTCTAATTTCACAAATAAGAAGTTGTACAAGACTAAATACAACTTTGGGTAGTTATACAAGAATGGGTAAGTACCTATAAGCTCGAATAATAGATTTTATTCTTACGGATCATATGTCTTAGATCTACTTTCCCGTAAGTATAGTTATTCAATTTCATGTAGAGACGATTCTTTTTGCATATTTCACATTAAGTGACCTTTAAAATACGAGCTAGACCTTCGTAGCTCAACTTTTAACTATGGCTCAAATTGTCAAAATGCAAGATCGCCAATTCTTATTGATTTAAGATCGTACAATAATTATCCCCTAACTTTCTAGGTCCTTTAAGAGCCTTTTAAAGCTTTAACTCCTTTATCATAAAAATGCAAGCTCGATCTTTTAAGGCTCTCCTTGATCATAAAGATGGCTTTAAGAGTCTCCTTGATCATAAAGATGGTTGCTTTTTCCTTTACTCTGATAGTTTCTAACACATGGTGTCTTTGTATAGTCACAAAGATAAAGGAATGAACTGTAACATATCCAATCGACGAAAAGTAATGAGTGTTGATTTAGGCATGTCTTTTCGAGGTCAGGTGTCATTTTTAGGTTTTGAATAAAATCCACTCATTGATTCAAAAGTAATTTATCCCGCATTAATCTTGGTCATTCATTAGAAATCAAACATTTCTCTCTAATTTGTGAATGATGATACGTGGATGGTATGATTAACTCTTTTTAGCTTTGTATAAAAGGATTGAAAAGATGGGATTTCCATTGCACATTTTCAATTTCAAAGCTCTTGGAAGCCAAAAATTTCTTTCCATGTCTAAGCTTTCTCTCTCACAAATGTTGTCGCTAGCATCTTTGCTTATTATTTTGTAGATTTTCTTCGTCATTGGTAGCCAATTCTGTAACATCCTCAAATTTTAACTCTTACGTACATAAATTTTGGAAAATAAGCTTTTAACAAATTAGAAAGCATTAATCTATTTATGAAAGAAAATAATAAATACATAGGTAAATAAAAACCTTTTTAATTTGTTTAGAAAATTATAGAAACTTTCATTCATTGATACATATATATTTATTACAAACGATACTAAAACCGTACTAGTTCAAAATCACTTTGCAAATGGTACTGGAAAAATAGATAAGTGTTCAAAGTCACTGGTCTTTCTCTATTTATAGCATCAACAAAACACAATCTTACACTCATAGTTTGTCGAAATATCTATATACAAAATCAAGATAGGAGTCTAGTATTTATTCACATGTTTAAGTATTAATCATCATTGATTGCAATGTAAGAATTAGCGAGTGATAACTCAGTAAGTAATATTGTGCATGAGTTTCTTATGAATATTACAAAATAAAATAAAACAATCATAACCTATCATATGACCCTTTATGAACTATATTGCCTGGCCAGATCAACAAAATTATCTCTGAGCTATATAATATAGTATAACGTGAGTGACTACAATATAAACAATATGAAGGTTTTTATATGAAAACTACATTTATCTCAGTGTATGCTAGAAGTCATTCCCATGTTGCAAATATATTGATCCATAATAGGGTCTACCATATTATGTATCTACCCCATCCTTCCAAATAATATAATAGATAAAATATTTCTTTTCTCCTCAAAAATCAAATCTTATAGAAAACACAACATAACTTTAAACGGAAAATGTTTTTATAACATGCATACAATGATATGTATGCATTTTATTGAGGCAAGTAACATAGATTTACATAATTAATACAATTCATATTAGTGTTCTTACATTGCAGGTGAAATATTACTTACCTCAATTCCGAATTTTCCACCTCTTTGCTTATGAAATATTATTTGCTTAAGGTATAAGTGACGTGTTTTTATTATCTAAATAATGAGAAATTCTTTTTGATCATTATGTAAACTATATATTATTTTGGATATCTTCCCATATTAACCCAAACACAAGAATATGAACACTAAATAGTAATGGTTATGAAAAAAAAAAAAATCAAGCTACATATGTTAATCACGAACCAAACATTAATTCTTCATAGACTATTTAACTTTTATATTTTATAAAATATGTAAGTACGAATTTCATAGTATCATATAATAAAATCTATAAATAAGTATAATATTAGTGACAGCAAGGAAAGTAAAGATCTATTAAATCATATACAGTCAAATGATCCTAAACTTATAGACTTAGACTTATAAGGCAAGCACCAATATGTATATAACAAATTTAAAAACAATTAAATTATAGTTACAATTCTAATAATTAGTCTTACATATAACTCTACCAATTTAAATTGTAGTTGACCAACCATTTATTGAAAAGAATATTCCATATAATATACTTTTAAACTAAGTAGTAATTACAAAGAGAACAAAATCTATTTAAGAATAAAACGAAGTGAATCAATTGTATGAAAGCTTATAAATAAAACATTAATATAACTACAAAGATTTATATGTAAAATGGTACAAATAATTTCGTTCATACCATTAAAATAAATGATATGTTCTATGCGCAATCATTAGTTTTTAGGGTCACATATAATTTTGAGTAACCATAGTCCTTAATAATGGCTTTTTTCTCAAATACAAACATGAGGACAATTGTAAATAATATTTAAAATAATTATTTTTTATATTAAAAGTAATTAAAATAAATCCTTTAAGAGAATAGTAATATAAATGTTTAATGAAACTCTTTATAGATACATATATATAAACTTTCTCGTGAGAGGTTGGATGTAATCCCTTAATAGGACCTGTCTTGCTAAGGAGATTACATCCGTGACCTCTTATATATAAATATATATATATATATATATATATATATATATATAACTCGTTTATATATAAATATGCTCTAAATTTAAAAAATATAAAATTGATCACATATATCTTAATAATAGAACATATATATATATATAGATAGATAAATGTATAGAAATTCTATCCCAAATAATTTAATATCTAATACTAAATTAAGTTTTTATTGTAAGGCAATAGCAATTTGAAAAGTACCTTATAGTAGAAATAAGAAACAGCATACAATTTGAAAAGTACCTTATAAGAAGTAACATAACTATCTAGAGATTAGCAATTTCTGATTATGCTTAAGTATGGAGGAAAGAAACATATAGAATTTTGTTTTTGACAACAAGTACATATAATTCTAAAATGGATTTCTCCACTACCACAAAAAAATTATTAAATATCTAATTATTATTTTTTAATAAAAAGACAAATGATATCGTACTAACATGACATTATATAATTTAATAGAGAATATATAGATGTATGTAACTTTTGATATATATATATATAATTGATATTTGAAAAATGTTTAATCATGATCACTCCATCATTAATGCATTACTATAACTTAATATAAAATATACATATATGTCATAGATGAAAGAACACAACACTTAATGTCAACAAAAAGACAAACCTGATCGATGCACGTCAAATTCTATCCCACTATGATTATTGCAACTTTAATAAAATGAACTTTTGTTTTATCTTCGATATATTTATTTATTAATAATAGAGCATTATCATATCTATACTAAATAATTTAATGATATTTATGAGTCGCTATTAAAGATAATATAGACCCTTAATAGTTCTTAATAAATAATTTTTTATTGTCATACCATAAAGTGAAAATAAAATAAATATATATAGGTGAAATTTCAATAATTATTGTAATATTTACTCACTAATGCTTACTCTTGTTTTATCCGTTTGATTTTTATCAAACGGTTCTAATTAATTAGGTAGTTAGCTAACAAAATTTGTAGTAATTTATTAGCATTGAATTTATAAACCTTGTTAAATACATTTTGGATGGGTAATTTGTTGGTGACATGCTAATATATTAATTTTTAATATTTATTTATTTATTTAAATGAAATCCTTTTAAGATTTATTCCATCATTTTTTTCCATTACAGGTTCTAATTCCTATTCTCTAATTATTAATTCCAAACTAGGAGAAAAAATCCATATTCTATTAGTCAACCATTTTAAATCATTAATTATTCAAATGTTGCAATTAATAACCTTCCACTAATCAGAAATGATGAAAGAAAATATAAAAATCACACATATTAAATTATGGATTAATTTTCTTTAGTTTTTAAATTTATTATTTACAAATAACTCATTTAAGATCCCTAAATTTATCATGAAAAAAATATATCACTATAAATATTTCATCAGTTAGGAATGAAAGGGGAAAAAAACAAATTCATTATGAAAAAATATATCACTATAAATATTTCACCAATTAGAAATGAAAGAAAAAAAGTACAATTTGGTTAATTTTTATATATATCATCGTGTAAGCATTTTATTCGGTTGACAACATTAATTCAATTTAAATGCACTATTGATTGTTCGAATTTGTTTTCACCTAATTTTCTCCCTTTCTTTTCATTCATTTCTGTTAGAAAAATTTCACATTTGTTCAATTCTGTTCTTTAAAGTTTGCTTTGGTAAGTATTATATTTGAAAAACTTCAAAGCTAAAGGATAGTGGAAAAAGATTTGTTCTTGTGGTTAAATGTAGAGTTAATGCATATGGAGTTTTTATTACATAGCTTTTCTGATTGCTTTTTTTTTTTTTTTTTGTGATGAAATCCTTAACAGATTATATGTTACGTTAATCACGATATAATTTTGTACATGGTATTATAGGTTGGAAAGGGTTATTAAAATATCCATCTTCAATCTTTTGGTGGAGATTTTACCATAGAAGAAAAAAAGGAATTTTATTTTTGCCTAAGAATATTGTTATCATAATAATAAACAAAGAAGATCAGAGTATTAATGTTACCATCTTCTTTTTTCTTTTTAATTTTGCCTAATTTGATTTAGGTAATAAGTAAACATAAATGAAGATGATTAGGCTTACTAAAAAAAAATCCTAGGTTTCGCACAAATTGCTACAAATAACACAGAGTATATACTACTCTTTTCCATTCATTATTCCATATTTTTTTTTTAGGAAAAGAACCCGCAATCGTGAGCAAATAGAAATTATTTCAAATCGTCAATAACAACGGAGGAAATGAAAATGAGGCAACAATCACTCCAAGACATATCCCTAGAAAAAGAGAAAGTTGACCCAACTAACTTATGTTCCACCATATTCCCAACTCTAGGAACAAAACAACATTGGACACCAATAAAATGGGAAAGCAAGGAAATAACATCGGAAATTAATAATTCATTATCTGCTAAAGAAAACCTGTGTTGGATACTTTGAATAACCTATAGTGCATCACTCTCCACAATGCTAATTTGAAAATTATGACGAAAAGCAAAGGTAAGTCCTTCTTTCATGGCAAGTAATTCACAGTTTTCCACCGAGAAATATCCTCTTATTAGTTTCGAAAAATAGGCAAGAACCTTGCCCTTTGAGTCTCGAATTACACCTCCTAATCCGCTCCAACCAGTCCGTATCCTAACCGCTGCATCGATGTTTAGCTTCAGGGAACCCATCAACGGTTTAGTCCAGCAAGCATCACTGCAACAAAAAATACCTTTCAATGTGCTTTATAAGTGCCTTGAAAGGCCTTTCTCGGCCCCCACAAAAGCGCCTTAGTTCCAGGTACCGTGATAGGTCTTGGCTACGAAGGCGCTTATAAAGCGCTGTGGAAGGTCTACCAAAGCGTCTATTAGGTGCCGTGAGATACCAAGACGCTTATCAGGCACCGTGGAAGATGCCTTTCACGACACCTAATAGGCGCCTTAGTAGATAATTTACAGGGAGTATTTATAACGTATTTATAACGTAACGTATTTGTATAAAAATTTTGTCCATTAAGCTACAAATTCAAACACCTTATTTGTTAGAAAGATATCAATCAAACTATAAATTAGAATAGAACTAACAAAACATATGGTTACATACCATTGTGGTAAATGATTTAACATTGGCTTGTTCAATGACTTCTCTCATAAATTTACATATGTAGAATCTGCACTCAACATTTGTCGGTTGTCTTGGGCACTATACATAAGTATAAAGTAAACATAAGTAATTTTAATTAATCTTCCACCTAACAAGTATTATTAATTCAAATTTAGTACCTTTATTAACTTATAAACCGGACCATTTGATCTTCCTTTCTTCCCTATTTCTACATTATATATCTTGAATACACTTTGAATTGGAAATACGCAAACATAATAATAAAAGGCTAGCAATAGCTACTATAAGTAAAATACCATAAGAAACTAAATTATAGCAAAATAACTATTAGAGAACTTACTCGATCATTGTTAAACCAATTTCCTCACGGAGAGCTAAGCCGAGAGGATCTAGAAACCATGCATAATCTTTAAGAGGATAAATGATAAGCAACATTCAATGGTCCTTACTCATAAAATTGATGATAAAGATTATTAATATGTAACATTTAACTTCATATAGGAAGTAGCTGATCATATGACAATTTGTTAAGTTTAAAATCTTATCCATGATTCCAAGGTGTAATTAGAAATTGATGTTCATTCTCCATGGATAACATCGGGGTTGCTAAACTTATAGCACGATCCTCACATGGACCACCTTCTATAGCAACTGCACTAGGATCCATGAACATATACCTAGCTTGATAGCCATATTGGGTCACTAAATGGTGTAAATTCTTATAAGTACAAAATGCAATGTGAATTAAGTGTTGTATTATATAATTGCCAACTATAGATATATGTATATATATGAAGTTCTATATATATTAAAAAAAATAAACTTCTTACCTCATGTATAACGTAATAGGCACGGCCCCAATCTTTTGTAACGTACAAAACTCAATTATATCTTCTTTGAATACGAGCAAACAAAAAGCTTCTCCAAACACTTCTTTATCAAAAGGAACATTAACAACAACACCTTCATCTACTCCTTGAATGGTATTGAATAGTAATTTTATAGAAGCTAGTGCACCATCAACAAATTTAAACTATGTTTGTGTAACAGATTCCGCTTTATTTCTTTGTAGATGTACTCTTTCTTATGTTTGAGATGGCTGTAGTTGTGAAGATTTGTTCTTCCCCGTTTGATATCTATTTATATCATTAAACTCCTAAAATCCAAATAAATGATGAAATGTTAACAAACAAGTTAATAATTCACATTAGAATTCAATAAAGGATGAATTTATTTGGAAAATGGGTCTGCATACCAAATTATCTTCAAAGATGACAAGCATCTTAGGCCATGCAAGATGCGATCCAAGTGCGTCACCTACCAATCTTGTATCATCATCTGGACTTGGAATAGGAATTAGGACTGTAGCATCAAGAACAACCTCTACTGATACACGAAAATTATTCTCCCCCAATTCTCTGCCGTGAATAATAGTTGATGAGGTTGACTCTTGTAAATGTTCTAAAGCAACTATGTTATCACGAGATCTCACTGCAAACTTGCATGGTCAGTTCTACAATATAGAAAATCAAACACAATTTATAAATACAAGTAGTTAATCAATATGTTAAGAAACAAACTTATATAAACATAATTTTTTGAGTCGTGAAGATGTTCCTATAACTACCATTGGATTTACATGTATCTCTTGTGGTTGCACTTCTTCCCTTTGAACTTCTAACCGTGAAGGAGTTGTATTAGAACCACCAACATTACTTTGTTATCCTGCTTGAATCTTAGCAATTTTTGCTTTGAACTGTTCTTCTTGTTCTTTAAGCATTTGTTGCATCTTGTGTGTTTGTTCATCTTGCCATTGTTTCAAATCAAATGATTGTTGCTTCTTTGTTGGAGCAAGTTGATGAAAATATTGTCTGTGGCTAACGTGAAATCTCATTCCTCGTACACGTTCAGAATATTCAGGAGTGCCTAAAGCCATTGTTAAGATATTTTTAGAACCGTCTATCTCGACATTTCCCTCTTGAAATTGTTGATTATAATCTTTCTACAAAATATGTACAAAATTGAACATTAGACTATGCTATACTTTTAACAAAATTACAAATTAATATAATCAATATATTGTAATAAGCAACTTACAATTCTATCAACTACTGCTTTGATTTCCTCAGTATGGCTTCCTTTTTAGAGACACGTCCTTTACTCCATAGCTTGGATCTATCAATACCACATCGGCCTTCATCTTTTTCAATCTTAGCTTCTAATCTAGCATAACCCAAGCAAGATATACGATGTGGATATTTACTTTGTATTGCTCTTCCCTGTTGTACTTTCCTAGCTTCCTCCCATTCTACACTTAATCCTTTCTTAACAAACTTATCCCAAACTTGAGGTTCAATCCACGGTGCATATGATGCTGGAGGGTGCTCTAATAACTTTGGACAAGTATGTCTATACTCATAAATCAATTCAGTTGTAATCCTAGACTTAAAATCTCTCCATATTTTCCCACAACTTTTTAAAGTTTCTTTTTTTACTTTGTAGTCCAATACAAATGTTTCCTACAATGTAAAAGAAATAATGTTAATATCAAATATATATTCTAATAAATATGAAATAAAGATATTCATGTTCATACCAATATTATATGCCAGAGCTCATCTTTTAGGTCTGTTGGTACAAGTNTACAAATGTAGATCAAAAATTAAGATAGAAAATAATAAGCATGTAAACATAAGAGATAATATATTTTAAAAAACAAAACATCAATCCATAAAGACATAAAAATGAAACCAAAATATATAACTTATTTGATTTATACCTCATTGGTTTCTTTCTTTGATTATCAATCTAAATACCTTCACCATCATCTTGTAAACATGTAACATCACCTTCATTAACGTCTTCTATCAAAGCCTCCACCGAAACTCCTTTTGAGAATATTTCATGAGCAACAAGTATTTCGTTCTCATCTTCAACTCCTAAATTTTGATATTCTTTTGGTTTTATTGTAAGAACAATCGACCATCGAGCATCAAGTGGATCATTGACGTAAAATACTTGTTTTGCTTGTGTTTCCAATATAAATGGATCATTCTTGTGACCTATCCGGTTTAGATCAACTAAAGTGAAGCCTAATTCATCTTCTCTAACCCCTTGGTTACTCTCCACCCATTGACACATAAACACAAGGAACCGAATGTGACAAAATCAAGTTCCCAAATTTCCTCGATAACACCATAGTGTACCATATCACCCTCTATTGGGTTTTTATCCTTCGAACTTGAAAATTGTATGGTTTTTGCAACAATACTTATCCCACTATTTTGGGTTATTCTTATGTTGTCACGGTCTCTTATGCAAAAATGAACACTGTTAACTTGATAAGCATTATACTTAATTACATCCAATGATGGTCCACGTAATATCCATTTCAATATATCAGATAGATTATGTGTTAACTTGTTTATTTCAACTACAATCTATTCAAAATGCAAAATTAACAATTAAAAAACCCAATATATTAGTACTCATACTCTAAAATAGAGAAAAAATGAAATCAAACTATTAATTGTAACAACTAATTGGAATTACCCCTTCACAAAACTAACTAATAAAAGTTCAATGATGTTCATCATGGATCCACTTCTCTCTTTTTGATTTCATTAAGAATTGTGTTTTGATCTAATTTATATGCTTCCTTTAACAAATCATCCCCAAAGTAAACCATTATTATTAAAGAATTCAACATTCAATCAATACAAATCTAATTCACAACAAAACTTACTCGATGAAAGGTTGGACTTTAGCTATATTTTGTAACACAATACGATATGCTTGGTCTAGTTGTTCTCGTTTAACTGTACACATAACACCACCACTTACGCTTTTATTAATATTTAAAGATGCGGGTACTTCGATAGCTTCTACATTTGCCAAATACTCAGAAAAAAACTCAACAGCTTCTTCTGCGATATAACACTCTACAATGCATCCTTCTGGCCGACTTCGATTTCTAATATATCCTTTTAGAATTTTTATGTATCTCTCAAATGGATACATCCATCTCAAATAAACAGAAACACATAATTTCACTTTTCTAACCAAATGTACAGTAAGATGTACCATTATATCAAAAAAACTAAGAGGAAAAAACTGCTCCAACATACACAATGTTATAACAAGTTCACATTGTAGTTCGTCTAACTTGGATACATCGACCACCTTAGAACAAATTCTATTAAAAAATAAGCATAATCTGGTGATTGCTTATCGAACATTTTTAGGTAATACGGACCTGATTGCTATAGGTAGTAGATGTTGTATTAGTGTATGACAATCATGAGATTTAAGTCCAACTAGTTTCAAATTGTTCATATCCACTAATGTTCTAATATTAGAAGAATAGCCTTCACGAAACTTCACATTAAATAAAGATTGATACAATTAATATTTTTCTTCCTTTTTCAATATGAAGTAAGCAGGGGGTAAATATGTTCGCTTCTCCCCCACTTTAGGAGCTAACTCTTTTCGAACACCCATGTCAACAAGATCCATACGGGCACCAATACTATCCTTATTCTTCCTTGGAATATTTAATAAAGTTCCAATTATACTATCATATATATTCTTCTCAATATGCATGACATCTAAGTTATGTCTCAGAAGTAAATGTTACCAATACTCCAACTCAAAGAATATAGATTTCTTCTTCTAACAACTCTTTAGAGTTTTTACAACCTTCACATTACTGCGTCTTTTTTCTTTTCTTACTGATATCACTTATTTTAACCTCTCCAAGCCTAAATTCGAGCTTAGAGATTGTTTCTAGTATCTCTATCCCAGTTAAAGATTATGGTGCCAATTCAAATTCTTGAGAACCATTAAATACTTTTTTCCAATTTCTGTATACATGTTTGCGAGATAAAAATCTTATATAGCCCATATAACTCAATTTTCTAGCATGTTTTAAGAAATGATAACTTATTTTCTCATCACAAATAGGACATATTTTATATCCTTTAGTGGAAAACCCAAACAAATTCTCATATGCAGGGAAGTCATTGATTATTCATAGAAATACAGCCTTAAAAGTAAAATATTCATCCTTATATACATCATATGCTTTCACACTATCATTCCACCTATGGGAATTCTTTTTGGGAATTAGGACAATATTGGTCTTATTGATTGCACGAACAGATTTCCCCTTATTCAAAACTCCCTGGCAGACTCTTGCTACAATTGGACCGACCACCTCCCATTGATCCTGAAAAAACACAGCATGAAAACCATCAGGCGCAGAAGCCTTGTTGTGGCCTATCGAGAAAAGGGCATTTATAACCTCGTCAGCAGTAAAATCTCGTTCGATCATCTCTTTGTCTTGATCAGATAATTTGGCCGAAATACACTCTGTGACTACTTTTAAATCATCTTCTGAAGGATAGGTAGATGCAAAAATATTGCTAAAATAATCTTCTAACATCAAGACAATACCGTCCTCATCTTGACACCATCCTCCATCAGCTTTTCAAAGCCGATTTATAGCATTCTTGCGTTTTCGCCTCGAAGCTTTTGCATGAAAATATTTAGAATTTCGGTCCCCAAAACTCAGCCATTCCACTCGAGATCTCTGTTGCCAATACAATTCTTCCCGATGAAGTAAAACCCCAATTTCTTGTTCTAGTCTTTTAATCTCATGCATGACTCCTGGATAGCTTGACTGATCATACAAACTAGAAAGCCTCTTCTGTTTTCTAGTCAGTCTAATCCGCCAACTGCCAAACTTCTTGTAACTGCAATCCCGAAGCATATTATCTCACTCTTTCAAACAACTCAAGACTTTTGTGAAACCCTCATCATCAACCTCTTCTACAATACCCTCCTAAAACCTTCTGACCGTGTCCCCGAAATCATCTTCTCTCACTCAGAAAGGTTCCAAGCGAAAATGTCTATCTCTCCCATTATATCTAAACTTCACATTCTCCTCCAAAAATAAAATGATAGCACGATGATCACTACCACCCGAATCTAAATGGTTTACAACTGCAGATGGGTGAAGACAACGCCAATCATTTGAGCAAACAGAACGATCCAATCTATCTTGAACTTTTGCCAAACCATCTTTCTTATTGTTCCAAGTCACCATGGGCCCGACAAAGCCAAGATCCGAAAGACCGCATTTTGAGAGAGCTAGCTGAAACTCCATTATTGCAGAAGATTGATGTATACCACCACCCTACTTTTCACAGAGAGCTAGAATCTCATTGAAATCTCCTCCCACCACCTAAGGAATATTGGATAAACTATGTAACCGATCAAGGAGCTTCCAAGAGAATCTTCTTTTATTAGGGTTTGGGTTACCATAGAAGCCTGTAAACTGCCAATTACGACCATCTTCAAAAACTACAATTGCATCAATATGGCCAGGAGAAAAAGATTTAATAGTGGCATCCCAACCCTCCTTCTAAAATAACAAAAGACCACCACTTCTACCCCTACTATCAACTGAAAAACAAACGGGAAAACCAATTTGAAATTTAATATTCGTAGCCTAGGCACCAAAGAGTTTAGTTTCAGACAAAAAAACTAAACCCGGGGAAACTCTTCGTAACACATGACGTAGAGCAGTTAATGTCTCAAGGTTCCCCAGTCCCTGAACATTCCAACAAAGACAACTCATGTCTCCTAGCGGGTCTGCATAGCAGACTTTACCAATAGCTCAGGTGATAATGTCTCCATATCACTTTTCATCCTCTTTCCTTCCCCATCCTCAATCTCCATATCATCTAAAATTTTCCTCTTAGTACCTGACTTGGGCTCGTTTTTACTAGAACTGATACCACCACCTTTTGAATTCACCCTCAAACATGATTTCCCTGGAGAGCAATTTTTCAAAAGTCTGGCATATTTCGGGCTAAGGGAGATACTAGACTTTCTTGGACTATGTTTCTTAAAACTGTGTTTTGGACCTCGTCCCGTTTTGCCCCCCATTAACTCCTTTTCTTTTTTCCCATAAACTTTTCTTTAAAAATTTTCCCCAATGCCATACTTTCTTCCCGTGTCACCATTAAATGCTTCTCATTCTCAACTACAGACGTCCTCTCCACCCTTTTCGCAACCACCATTCCACTACTCTCCTTCCTCCGCATAAGAGTCGCATTACTATTTCTCCTATCCACTTCCACAACCTGCTTTCCTACTGACTTTATCGCAGTACCAATCACCTGAACTGATTCCATCGCTGCATTTACAGCAATAACCTCTTCAATCGAATTATCACCATCGTTGTGGAGCGAAGGATTAATCAGCACATTAACTCTAGAACCTTCTGAAAAGCACTGGAAGTATCGTTATGATTAGTAGCCAAATCCCTAGAATAAAAATTTTCCATTACATTAGATTGTTCAACCCTTCTTATCTCGCCAAACCTAACATCATACTCGCTATCCTTAATAGCTTGCAACTTAGCAATCGAATTCACTCCATAAACCTCCATCTCCTCCTCAACCTCTCGAAATTCATCTCCTAGAAACCCATGATTTCCTTTCGAACTCCTTTCCCCCACTGAAACTTCCCTTAGAGATTCAAGATTTTTCTTTCCCTCCCACCAATAGCCTTTTGCACTGGCTGTTGAAGAATTTGAACGCTCAACCACTAGTTCCTTTTTGTCTCTCACCATTGGCGTTGAAGCTCTAAACCATGCACCGTAGCGGTACCGCATAGCACGATCTTCACCCCCCGCCATATCACCCCTCTTTGAGCAATCTCGTGCCCTATGACTAATAATACCACAAAAAAAAAAAAACAGAAATCTGGAAGATGCTCATATCTACAAATAAT
>JXTB01000047.1:397065-469720 GCA_002914805.1 Parasponia andersonii
GGGAAATCTCCACATCTTCCAGAACCCCAAGTTGATGTCCCCAAAAACATGCACAATTCTCTATCATGCAAGCTATCGGTACATTAATAATCTGGATCCAGAATGCTACCAGATTGAAATTTGTATTGTGCAACTCACCCAAACCTCTAGGCTTTTTTAGAGATATGAGTTGGTTTTCGAATGACCAAGGTCCTCTAGATAGAATCCTCTGTCTATCGTCCGGCCTCCCAAACGTGAATAAGAATAGATTGTCAGGCCCCAACTTCTCTACGAGTGTGGAATCCTCCAAATCAATTTCAAGACCCGCCTTAAGCCTTCAATATTTGCCAATCGATTCCCTAACACCTTCCTAACCAGACATAATTCCAAACGTTTTCGGCCCTCAGCCTATACATCACTTCTCATACGTAAAACAGGCCCATCTTCATCGTCCAAATTCAATTGTTCACACAACCGAGCCACTTCGTCCAGATCCATGCCTCCAAATCCTAAAATAAACTCCGTTCCCCAGATGCTATCGCTAGGAGCAAGCCCGAGATAAAGAGCACAAGAAACCGAAATAAGGAAAACGTCTTCGACAAAGACAACTGAGGTCACTCGATAGTGAGATTAGGGTTCTCCGCATACATTCCTTTCAGAGAGAAAGGAAATGTATGGGAGACTCGTGAATGCTAGAAATCATTCATTATTCCACATTTGAATAAACGAAATTACAATAGCATAAGAGTAGGAACAAATTTAATTTAAAAAAAATAAAAATAAACCACTAATCAACAAGTGATACAACTTATAAATAATTATTTGACTAATTCAAAAATATTAAAACTATCTCAATCTACCATTAATGACCCATAATAAAATGTGGCACAAATCATGGTCATGTTCTTACAATTAAACTTAATAAACTAATATGATGCATTCTCCTTTTGGAATTATTATTATTCAAATTATAGGCTCTTATTTTTATTTTTTGAGGTAAATTTAGATTATAGGTTTATGTAGTTAATGATAAGAAGTTATTTTGGGACTTTATAATTAGGAATGTACTAGCATTTAATCGTAATCTATTAGTGGCTCAATTTTATAATTTTTTCTTTCATTGTAAATTGTGGTTATATAAATGTTATTAATTCGACGAGTCCTTTTGTTTAATTATTTGTTAGTAAATAACTGATGTATTAGTTATATACAAACACTAATTTATTTTTTTTTAAGTAAATCGGATTTTTCATGATATTAATGATTGATTGTTTTATTTTATTTTTTAAAGGTACATTATTAGTATATACTAATTAACACATACGATTAAATTGAGTTACCACTTTATTTGAAGTAAATTACTAGTATATCATTCATATATCATAGATATGTACACATTATCAACATTATTAATTTAACTAGTTATTTAATATAGTAAATCATTAATATACCCTCAATACACTCAATACATTGTTGTGTCACTGAATGGTAACATAAATAACAATCACTTCAAACTGGTAATGTTTGGTATACATAAAATATAGGAAAATACCAAAAATCTTTCCTATGTTTTAGCAAAATATAGGTTTTAACCCTCTTGTTTTCAGAATACATAAAATATTTCCTCATCAAATTGAGTCACATCTATCCTTTACTTAGTTCAAATTTGGTCAAAATTATATTGTAAAATGACACTAATACCTTTAGTCAAATTAATTTAATAGTCCTAGTTCCTTAACCCTACAACCAAATATCACAAAATCTTTCTTTATAAAAATTATATGATATGTTTAAGTATAAATTTTAATATTTCAAATTTAAATATGTTTGGTTGTAGGTTTAGAAAATAATTTGACTACTTTGCTTCGTAGCACTTTAGTAAACGTCATTTACAAATAAAAATTCGCAAAAATCAATAAAACTTTGCGGAAAGGGTAGTTTTGACCTAATTTGATAAATTGAGTTGATAAATTATGTTTATGAAATACAAAGATGAAAACTGGCATTTGGCTAAAATACATGAGAGATATTTGATATTTTTCAGTATAATATAACTAATAATCACAATAGGGTATAAAGTCATTAATTTTGAATTTAGGCATTTCCTAAAAGTCTAAAAACCAAAACCTAAACTTGGAAACTAATTGAAATTGATTATTAAGAGATAGATTAGTTTTAGTTGAATTGGGAGAATTTTTTTCATGTGAACTAATCTAAATTTAACTTATCAATATTAAAAAGACAAATTAGCCAAATGACTACTGTTTATTCCAACCCATTTTTTCCTACAGGCTTGAGTTTGAACCACCGATCAGAAATTCCCTTGTGATTGCGGTCATTATGTCAGAGCTGTCATAATGAATTAATTTTACTCATGTCAATACTTAAATTTGTTAGTTCTAGTTAATTGAGATACTATAAAATTTCGAAGGTGAAACTAATATTGGTCTATTGCTTTTTGAACCGAATTTCTTAGTATATCGTGAAACCTAAATTTCAATTGTTTTGATACGTGGAGTGATCATTTCGATTTGTGATCTTTTTCTTATATCCCTAGTCAAATGTTTATTCGTATATCACCGGTTTTCTAATATGATTAATTTGATTGTTCATTTTTATTTTTTTTAAAGTAAGTAGTTGATCTTAGTGTTATGCATGCATTATTTATTTGATTAGTTATTTTGTTTTTTTTCTAGATAATATATTTTTTTTTTTAAATTTGAACTTAATTAATGATCATCGCTTATTACAATTAAAAAAATAGCTCACACACTCTAAATTGAATTCTTGACATAATACTCAATCTCTATTCTATCTACCTACTACTAAGCTAGTCCAGTGGACTTCCAGGTAATAAATATTGATTTACCAACAAAAGTAATTAATCACTCATTTTCTCATTTCAAGAAAATGTTAAAATAGCAACAAAATTAAATTGATGAGCATATTTTTTTTTTTTCCTTTTTCTTCCAAGCATGTCGCAGATATGCACTATTCATATACTAAAGCATGTCGCAGATATGCATTATTCATATACTAGATTTATTAATTTAATTGGTCATTTTATATTTTTCAAGAATATTGCTGATATATTACTAATAGACCACTTATATACCAAGGTAATTAATTAAATAAATTGGTTGTTTTATATTTCAAATAATTTACTGATTTCCCCAAGTAATTTAATTGATTGATTATATCAAGTAATTCAAGTTTATTCCTAAGGTAAGCAATTAAATTGATTCATTATTTTATTTTTCAAGTAATTCATTTATATATTAAGGTAATTTAAGAGAAAAAGGACAAAAATACATGGACATGAAGTAAAAGGCTTTAAAGTGGGTTATGGACATCATGGTGCAAGATACGAATATATTATGTATTGGTATTGCTTTATGTAGTTTAACATGTCTGAAAAATTTCTATCCTCTTCGTTATAATATCATTAAGAGATTTGGCTTCCAGCCAAAAAAACAAAAAAGAAGGCGATAATTTGACCGGTTACAAAATAAATTTATCGCTCTCATAATAGGAGTAGAATGATTGGCTCAGATGATAGAGGTGGATGGATGAATTTATTACGACTTTTATTTGTCTCATTGACAGCAACGCATAGGAAAAAAGTGATTGAACCGAACATACGAATGGCTATAAGTGTAGAAATGGAGGAACATAAAGAAATTAACCCATCAATACAAGTAAAAATTGAGGCCCAGTCGCAATTGAAAAATTAAAAGTTAAAACAAAAAAGCTGAGAACGAGGACCAATAATTGAAATAAGCCAAATATTATATAATAAAACCATATATTTTATTTTATTTTATGTTTTGAGTAAGTCTTGTAATTTAAATTTCAAACTTCACATTATGAAACTTTCAAAAAAAAAAATTCAAGTTATGAACTATCTTTTTCCTAAATTTATTGTCAGATTGTTGAATTTGACATGTATATCCAAAATTCAAATAAACTAATGAATTGGATAAAAAATAATAGTAGAAGTAAGCAATATTAATAAATAATAAAAATAAAAAAAAATTACCAAATTACCAATTACATAATCTCTCTTTTTTTAAAGATTTTGAATTCGTAAAAAATGTTCCAAAATGGAATTAATCAGCCTTAACTAATTAAATGCAATAGCCTTGAAATAAATTTGAATTAAAATAAAACAAATTCATTCCATTATTGAATTCTAATTCCAGACATTTATTGCAAAGGTAATACTAATTTTTATGATAGTTACTAGTGGAGTTGTAACCATTGAAATATCATCCATATATATATATATATNTTTAAATATAAATATTACTTATATACATATTAATAATAAGTATATGGGAACAAGATTCCTATAACAAAACAAAAAATAAACATATGGAACCAGATGACAATAATTAAATATTTATCTACATAATAATATAATGAATACATATAAATATATATTAGAAGATAAATTAGTATAACAATATTACTAGGCAACTAAGGTTAAATGTCATTTAATTAAAATAATGAAATATTTAAAATTAATGCTAAATGAGTATTTTAAATAATTATATCAAAATGATGTACTTAATGTACATTAGCCTTGTATCAAAAAGTACGTCCATAACATTTCACCGCAGAATAATTACTCAAAGAGTAAAGGTTAACAATCAAAATAAATTAATACTAAGTATTCAAAATAATGATATGCATATATACCATACCAAATGTCATGCTTTATACTAAATGTCATGCTTTCATGCTATTATTGGTATTTTCAAGCTTTTATTCTGTTGGATAAAAAAGATTTGCTTTCTCCTCACTTTTTTTTTTTTTTTAATTTTTCTATTTGTTTTGTAAGATTGTAGGATACATTCTGACTTCTAGCCTCATAGTTGTAGTATTTATTGGTCAAAATACGTGAGTATAAATTAAATTCACATATTTCTGTGCAAGTGCACACACTCACAAGTAATATAAATTAATTAAAAGTTTAGAGTGTCGAGCCCATAGGAATTAATTTCTAATTCAATATTAAGTATTAAATGTATTTCAATCCTAACTTTGTCCAAACAAACATAATTTGATTTTTAAAGAAATAAAATAAAGAAAATTAAACTATCATGCAAAGCAATAAGAAAAATGTTTAAGTTTACTAATTTTCCAACTATTCTTTTATCATGTTATTTCACTCTTCCGCTAATTAGTTTAACCAATTGATCATTAACTGGATGAGTTAAATTAATTGCAAACTTCTTCTGTTGTCATACAATAATTTCCATCTAACCTAGCTTACTATATTCCTATGAGAGCTAAACTTAGAATAAAATCATTAAGAATAGACATTCACATTGGTTATACACATTAGATAAGTATATTCCTATCTCATCTAAATATATATTTATTTATCTACGGCTAAACATATGATTTCATTTCCAATCCATCACATATTTTTAAGGTTTAATCAAGTTGGTGATCAAACAACTTAAGGCATTAAGCACAAGATAGAAAAACTAATTTAACTAGACAATTAACACGTCAAACAGAGAAACAAATATAGATAAAATACTAGGTTTAAACAAGAAATATTTAATTCATAATATTGATTGAGAATAATAGCATTTTAATACAATAAAATCAAGAAATATAAATATCAAAGAGAAAAAATTTGTAGAATTCTATGTTTGAGAGCTTGAAAGTATTCTTAGAGGTTATCAATCTCATCCTCCAAACTTAGTGAATTGCTTTCTTGATTTCTCTCATAAGGATTTGCTCCCAACTATACTAATCTCTAATATAAAAAAAATAAATAGAAAACTAATAAGAAATTGTAGAGAAAAAGGTATAGACAAACTATGGTATTGGTGTTATAGTGAACATTAAGAAATGGACGATTGGAGCCCCAAAACTAGAGCTCTTCTTCTTCTTTTCCCTCTTCTTCCATGGCTATCTTCGTCTCTCTCTCCCATACTCTCCACCCTAGGTTTAGAGTCAAAAATTAGTATATATATATATATATATACATATATATATATAGGTTGCCAATCCAATAAGTATTTTTTTTCTTTACCTATGGGTAGGTATTTTTTTTTAACCGTTAGATCACTATTAGATGGTGATCCAATAGCTATAATGAAATGTATAAAAAGACGTGCATCATTAATGCTCTTTCTCTCTCTTATTTTTTACAATAAAAAAATGTGCATGCTAAATTTTCATTAGCCAAATTAATACCTATGCATAGGTAAAAAAAAAAAACCTACTGGATTGGTGCCCATATATATATATATATATATATCCAACCCATCAATTAATCCTAGTGATCCATTCCATTTGATCAAGGGATGAAAATGTGTTATTTGTAATATCCCCAAAGCCATTTCTGAAAGCCATGTATTTAGCTCCACATTTGGTGGTACTACAACATCATTAGAGTTGTAGCACCAAGACATTGCAAGTTGGCACTACAGTACCAACTCTCGGGTTGGCATGCCCCTTTTTTTGTTATTTAAGCATCGTGGCTTCATCCAGCTGCGTTGCGGTGTTATTTCTCAACTACATGTCATATTTTTTTTATCCATTCTAGCTCTAAATAGGAATCCATTTAACACTTAATCTTTGTAATTGAAAGTAGCATAAACACACTACAAAAAATATCAAACAAACTCAAAGACAAACAATTCTTAAGCTTGTAGAGATATGAATGATAAGTGTAAAATATGCCTATCAGTATTACATATCTGGATGAATCTAGATAGGAGAAAATGAGACTAAAAGTGTAGATTTTAGGAATTTTTTTTGGAACTCCCTTGATGAAGTTTATGGAACTGGTCGAATTGCAGATCTAGGATCACTACAAAAAAAAAGATAGATTTAACGGCTAGCATTTAACGATGGTTCATAAAATATCACTGTTATACTAGACCGGAAGACCTTTTTCAATAGTTCCGGTCTAACTACCGAGAAAGGCTGATTTTGTAAGTGTTAGTGATATGCTCAAGTATTAGGTTATAGTTCTAATTTGTTGACTTTATGCATATCAGATATATTAGTCTAACCTTGAATTTAGTTAATTAACTTGTAAATAGCAATAGTATACACATATTATGTTGTTTTTGTTTATATAATAATTTTAGTTATATATATTTATTTGTGAATTTATTTGGGTCTAGATATTATAGAAGTCGAATGAGACTGTTTATATAAGTTTTCATTATATGGATTTTGTAAATTATCTAAGAAAAGGGAAAAAAAATTTCTCCTGAGTATAGCTTTTAACGGAAGTTCCACAGTAACTATCGTTAAAATTCCACAAAAACCCGTTAACGATGGGTTATAACTGCCGAGAGGCATCAATTACGGTGGTTCTTGGGTGTAATTAATACCTCTTTCATGGCAGTTTATAACTGCCATTAAAGGTGCCATTTTTCAACATATTTACATTAACGGAGGTCATCAACCACCGTGAAATTCCTAATTACGGCAGTTTTTAATCACCATGATTTTCTATTTTTGTAGTAGTTGATTTTGAACAGCTCAAACTTAGATATTTGAGATGATATTTTGCAGAATTGATTGAATTATAGATTTAGAATCACTCTCTTTTTCACTTTCAGACATATAGACTAGTAATTTTTATTATATTATTAAAATATGACATATTTTAATAAAGCTCACATATCAAGTAATGGGTCTAAATAGTTAAAAGAAAATAGAGCACCTAATATTTTCGTATTTAGTCTGAGGGAAATCATAATTGGCCTCATAATTGGTTTCGTAAATAAAATGGAGAAGATGAAAGAACCATTCATTTGAATTAATGGTTTTAGAGGTAGGAAAAAACTTGAGACTTTTCAAAGTTCGGGAGTAATTTGAGACAAATCACATAATTCGAGGTAAACATTTTAAGAGGAGAAAATTTTATGTTATGAATATTGAGAAAACATGGATTTTCATAATTTTTAGGGGGAAATTTTTTTTTTCAAGTTTGTTTGGATATGTTTGGTAAAACAAAAATAAAGAAAAAAGAAAATGGACCAAAAAAAGACCAAAAAATGTGTTGTTTGGTATGAGAAAAAAGCATATAAAAAAGAAAGACAAAAGAAAAAACTAACATGTAAAAAAAAAAGATAAAAGAAAAAACTAACACTATGTTTGATATAAGGGATTTTTAGAGAGATAAGAGGGTAGAAGGAAAAGGATGAAAAGAGAACTACAATCCTATATTTGATACGACAGAGAGAAGAAGGGAGAGGAGAAGTGTAGAGTGGCTCCCTCTAAGCCTATCAAAACTCATCCTTCCAATTTAGAAAGATTTGAAAAAAAAAATTGAAAAGAAAAAAATAGTAATTAATAAAGTTACCCTTCAAAAAAATTAATTTAAAAAGACAAAACAGATAATATAGTAATTTTAAAAATAAATATTGACTTTAAAAAAATAAAACAGATAATATAATAATTTTAAAAATAAATATTCTCCATCGTACATACTCTTTATCTTTTTTATCAGAGAATTTAAAGAATTGTCACTCTCCTATCTCTTTTTTACAATTCCCTTCTTTCACAAGCTCTTCATTCTTCGTACTCTTTTTCTGTCCTACCAAACATTCTGTCCTACCAAACATTGGAGAGTTTGTGAGCCTACCATTTTCAATATCTATAAATTAGAGAGAATATTGCTTATTTGTCATTAATGTAAAAACACAACATATTTATAATTATTTAATTGTGATTTTATTTTTCACTTCTATTTTTTACCGATAGTACTTTTCATTTTTTTTTGGGTAATGTACTCTTCGTACACTTCCATTTTTCTTTCCTTCCTAACAATTATCTTCCAAGAAAAAAAAAAAAGAAAAAGAAAAACGTGTAGAAGGCTGATCTCTTTTATTTATTTATTTTGCTTTTCCTTTTGTTTTCTTTTCCTTCATATGGCTGAGATAGTTTTGATCGTCGGGTTATTTAGTGAAGACCTAAGGAAATATAAACCAAAATTCTGCGAAACAACCGAGTCAAACAAATGATTTCCTCGATACAAGTGAGTACTGAAGAATTCTGTATCAAAAGAAGCCAAGCAATGCTAAATTTATCATCTTAGTTGTGTTATTATAATTTATATACTTCTTACAATGCATAATTCACACACAGAATTTGTCTTCTAAGCAACAAATTACGTTTCTTCTGCTAAAAAATACAAGCCTATATTTTGCTTACAAGAGAGAATTTTAATTTATCAACCGAATGTAGTATGGCAGATCAGAACGGCTCTATTTTTCAATTTTGCCAATGAGATTATTCCAGCATAGTGAATTGAAAAATCTGACTCACATCCCTAAACAGAACTTCTTAGATATAGGTCATCCTTGTATTTTGAGTACAACGGAAGATCAAGAACTCTCTCTGCAATTTTCCCGTCCTCGTGAATCTTCACTATCAAGCTCTCAAGGGTCGGAAATTTCGCCTGTTTCATTAAACCATCAAACATTAGCAAAAAAAAAAACATGAAAGGAATGTGCAGGAAGCAATATCTTTCAGAAAAAAAAAAAAAAGAAAAACGTTCTTTAAAGGGAGTAGTACCTTGGGACGAATGTAGACAACGGATAACAAGTTGCAATTACTCTCCATAAAAATCCTCATTGAAGTCATGAAGCAACCATGGCTTCTGTGGAAAAAACAATTAAAGCTTTAGGCGGCTAGGATTAATTTTGTTAGTCTTTTCAGTGTTGTGGAAATATGGATTCCAACCAATACTCATGACCATTTTGAAAATCCCACGAGATGCTAATCCAGCCCAACCAAAATATACCCCCGCGGGATGTTCTGACAGGAGAGTTGAACATCCTTCCATGGATAAATTATCTGGGAAAAAAAAAAAAAAAAAAATAGGGAAGTATACTAATTAGAATGACAGATCAAAATATTTTAGCATGTGGTAATGGGAAATAATTGGGCATAAGTAATATTCTGAGACTCTTTACCAGTAGGGATTCCAAGTACTTTCAAGCCACGTCCAAATCCCTTAATGACCGGAGCGCCAATGTACCAAGGTTCCAATGGCAACGTATCTTCTATCCCTGCAAAAAGGGAGGACAGTGATTAATAAAAATATGGTTTGTAAAGAGAGAAAAAGGTCTATCAGAATAGATATAAAATAAAGATCTTTACAATCTTGGAATGGAGGGAGGCCCCACTTTTCAGGTCGCAAATCAAGTAAAGAATTGATCAGCTCATCCGTTGTGGTGAAAAGATTGGATTGTTTTAGAAGGAAGGGCACAGCAACCACTTCCATTCCAGCACTTACCAGGCATCACACCTGGTCTGAGAAAACAAAATGTGAATATTCTCGAGGAAGATTCAAAAATCAGAATTTCCAATTTTTCAAAATATCATGCAAATAAATAGCAACGCTGTCTGTCTATAGCAAATATATTTCTTTGGGCATAATGTTGTGTGAAGTTGGATATTATAAATACAACAGAACAGACAAAGTTCCTTTCATAGTTATAGATAAATTACGCTTTTAAATACCCAGCCAAAAGTGTGCAAAAATTGACCAATACAGAAACAGAATGCTCATGTTTTGTGAAGGGAGAAAAAACATCAACCAATATCATCTTTTGAGGACAAAATGGCTGCAAATAACAGATTAGTTCATTTAAGTTATGCTTGAGTGCTATCTAGAAGGATGGATTCATCCAGAACTTAAAAGAACTAACAGTGAGCTAACGTACACAGAATCTTCAATGACAAGGCATCCGGAAGGTTCAACATTTAGCCTTTTAGCTGCTTCAAGAAATCTTCAACATAAAAACCACGAATTTAGAGTTTCTAAAGGATAGAAACTTCAATACTAAATAACCAGTAAAACAATCAAAGCTAAAAAGCATTTTTTGTAACTAAACATTTTAGGTGACGGCTTCCTTGCTCTCACTTCATCACCACCAATGATGACAGAAAAGGACTCCCTCCTGCCTACACGTAAAGAATAATAAATAAACAAACTTTGATATTTTAGATAATTTTCCACTCAAGCCAAAAGAAATTTTGGCTTCTATGCTCTCTTCGAAGAGTTTTAAGCCAACGCCACTGGCACTTTATGACTACTCAAATGTTTAATCAACCTATTGGCACCTGGAAGTGCTTTAATATTGCACCACCTATAATAACAGTTGTAAAGAGCCAATCAACTGCTTGCTTAAGTGCCATCACATACAAACTAAGCGTATTATTATCATTTATCGCTAATTATGTTATTTGAAAGTTATTCAAGAACAAAAATGCGAAGCAAAATTGTTAGTAATGACATGCAAAATATGCAGACATTTATGCATACAAAATGTTAGACAATGGGTTAAGAATTAAATATGGTCTTAACTTGGGCTTGGAAGCCCAAATAATATATAAAGACTAAAATTGTTATAAAACTCATTTTCATGAATCATTTTGAAGCTAAAAATTGAGTGGGACCCATATCTTATTGATGAAAAGTCTTGGTGAATTCTTGTTCTCCTCCGCGAAGATATCGATTTCGTATATTCACACGCTGAAAATGGTGCGCGGATGAATGAGAAATTATCGCTTAAAAATGTACCATTGGAATTGAAAAAATGAAAGGAAAAACAAGAAGTCCCACATTGGTGGGAGAAGCTTATTCCTAGTAGTTTATATAGAGCCCTGTTTTGTGATGGTGGTAAGAATAACTACTACAAATGCTCTTTCAGGCAAGCGCAGGGGAGTGCAAATCATCGGATTTGAGCCTGAATTTACATAAGCTCGTGGGTGCCTGCACCTGCGGACTCTTGTAAATCAAATCTTTTGCTACGGGCCAGATTATTTTTTTTTTCAATTCAGCTTCAATTCAATGGTCAGTTACATATAAAATTGCCAAGCATTTTCTTTTGGAAAACTGCCAAGCTACTGTGCTAGACGTTTTGGCTTTGTAATAGCCATGCAGGAGGTTCTAGAAATCTCTCATTCTGCCAAGCATTAGTGCTAGGCATTTTTTGGCCATGTAACAGCCATATTTGGCTTTATTGGATTTATTCCAATTGAAAGTATGGTATGTAACCTCCCACTCCAAATGACTATAAAAGGAGAGTTTCCCACCTCATTCTACACACCAAAAATCAGTAGTTTCCTCTCTGATTTCTCTCTACCGTCCTCTCTCCATTTTTCTAGTTTTTCGAATGTTCTTGAGTTCTTGAGTTTACTAGCTGAAGTTCTTCATGTTTAGGAATTTCGTAGCTAGGGTTCTTAGTATATTGGAGTTCAAAACTATCCAGTTCCTAAAGTGGAGGTGTTGGTGCTTTGTCTGCCACTCTTTGTCGTTGTATCCTAGGAAATTGATGCTTGCTAAAGTCCTCAAGCATTATAGTGGAGGGAGTGAATCAGTTTTAAGGACACTGTGTCTTACACAGGCCTCGACGGTAACAGTGTTTCCGAAGTGCTACTGAAATTCCATTCAAGTGTGGACCAAACTTTTGGTAACTTTAAATTTTTTTTAAAGTTTATTATAAACGTTTGTTAAATATTTTTGTAACCTTATATATATTGCATGTTATTGTTAATTTAATTCTTACACAAAATGCATACACAAAATGAATAGAGAATAAGTTCAGATAGTTTCCTACTGATTGGAGAACAAAGGTGCGATATCAGAGATTAATTCATTCTCTGTGAAAGGAAGCTCATAATCTTCGACGATAGCAGCCGCAACCTCAGATTAGATTAATTCTTAGCTTCTCTTCCATCCCATTGCTTTCCATACTTAACAAAAAGGCTCTCAAAACATCACTTACAATGCCATCTGCATTTTAACACGAAAGGAGTCAGAAAAATCAAGCACATTGCAAAAAACCACCCATCAAGTATATCACCATATATCTACCATAAGAACAAAAACAATAACGTGCCTTGGCAATCAAAAACTAAAATGCAATGCTGAGCAGGGGCTGACCTGTATTAAGAAGTGTACCATCCAAATTAAGGACAACACATTTCGCTAGCTTCCTTAAAGGTTCGCAACCGACATCCTAAAGATCACGCATCACATCTCACAGTTAGTGAGGATATGGAAAACCAACTGGCAACACTGGAGAGAACATAAAATTTTGTCACTACGGTAACAAGACTATCAAGACCCACTTCTAACTCTTTAGTCAAACATCATTGAAGTACCAAACAACTGAAAGTTTTGTGCTGTAATCAATATAAAAACGAATTTTTTTTCAGGGTTTTTTTTTATATTTTTCTTCCCTGAACTATTTTCATTGACTCACTTAGCCCCATAAACTATCAAAAGTTGTATAAATACCCCTTGAACCATAAAAAAGTCCTTCCATCAGTTAAGTTAATAGAACTAGTCAACAGATAAATAAAAAATTTAAAGCATAAAACCTTGAAAATGCTCTTGTCTAGACCCAGTAAGTTCTTTCTTGGCTTTTCTTTCTTCTCTTTTGGTATATAAATCTTTAATTTTTAATTCAACTGCATTTGCATAAAAGAAGAATTTGGTACAAGTTGAGAAAACCCAGTTAGGATTATTACCTATAGTCAAGTATTTTTCTATTATTGACTCTTCTGATAGAGATTAAGGAAATTGTCTGGATAATTTATTTGTAGAAGGAACCCAATTTTGAGGCTGGAAGCTTCATGGTTGTTAACTCGGCACTTGCCGAAAACCAACACAAGAACTTGATATGAGAAATGTGCCAAAAGTTAATAATGAAGTGACTTGTTTGATCAAATAAATGAAACAAGGGTTTTTAATTTTTAAGAAGCGTGTATATATATATATATATAGAAAGCAAACTCAATTTTTCTAAAATGGCAATCACAGTGTAAAACCTAAACATGGTGACCAAATTAAATGAGAAAAAGATGGCAATCATGTGCCCGATTTCACGCCACTCTTCACCAAATCCCCTCTCTCCCAATCTCCACTTCCCTCTCCCCTTCCTCCGTCTGCGCAATCTCCAAGACTCGACTCCCAATCCAGTACCCTCCGCCGAAGAACGACCTTATATCTCGGAGACGTAATCGGCAGAGAAAAAAGCCGCGCGGCCACCGGGGTCTTGGTCCAATAGACAATCTCGCATCAAAATCCTACCCAAACTGGAACTAGGGTTTGAAAATTTGTCATCTTTGGCATTTGGGGCAATAGAGAAGAGAGACATAATGATAAAGTACCATAAATATAAGATACATAGGCATATGATAGTAGTTGGGCATTATTAATGCTGGAATTGTCTTAACAGATTAGATAATGACATAAAATATTGCTCAATGTTATGTAATGAGCAGTGTCAAATATTTGGCAAAATAGTACCACAAATTTTCAACTTATTATTACCGCAAGTACTGCCACATAATTAATTAAGATGTCACCACATTAATAACTATTTATAATTGCAACAAGATTTTTATCAATCATGATAATTAACTCTAGGACTCGCGGAGTCTTTTGACCAAAATCACATTTCAGGTAAAAATTTCATTAGTTGAGAAAAAAAAAATGAAAAACTCATCACTAGTGATGATTAATATTTTGGATAGTCTTTTGACTAAAATCACATCTTAGGTTAAAATTTCATTAGTGAGAAAAAAAAAAAATGAAAAACTCGTTCCTAGTGATGAGCAATATTTTGGATAATAATAGGATCCCAGCTAATTTGCTATCATTTTAATACGACATAGCAAATGATATATCACAATTCAATTAATATAAATAAGTTAAATGTTATTTACTAACTACTTGTACGATGATAATAGATTATATACCATCTTAGTATACTCTCACGTGAGGTGCTCTTAAAAAAGTAGGATATGTGTAGGACACCATGCATTATCCTGATATTTTCCTAGGAAATAGCAATTAATTAAACGAAAGTACCTGAGTTGTAGTACTAGTCATGATCTTGCATGAATTTTCTTTACGTGCTACGTCACAGAGCAATTGACCATTTTCATCATAGAGAATAAGCCCACTGAACCTCGGAAGCTCACACTTCTCCCCCATAAGTATCGGCCTCTGCCACACCGGCGAGTCAGAGTTATGGCTCTGCCACCCAACCTCATCATGACCAAACTCCCTCCTCTTCGCTAGCAGAAGCGGCAACGGCGAATTCTCTCTCCAGCTCCCGCCGCTTGCCGTCTCCCCATGCCACTTTCTCGGCCGGCTCCACCGCACCGAACTCGTCAACACCCTCTTTATCGCCGCCCACCCACATGTCGTCGGCGGCGGCCACTCCCTGGCGCCGCCGTCCGGCGGTGGAGGTGGCGGCGGCGGCGGCCTCCGTGACTTTAATCGTCTTAGCAATGTCACGGTGATCGCCATGCAGAGTCCGAAGACGCTGGAGGCGGCGAGGAGGAGGAGGAAAAGAGCTTGTTTCGTTGACAGTTTCAGTTTGTCTTCTAAATTCCATACAGCAGCTTCCATGGTTTTTTAGATCCTCTCTTGTCTATTTGTCTAACCAACGTGAGTGAGTTATTGAGCTATATATACATGAGAGTTGATACTGATCACGTGAGGCCCACCGCTAGTTTGGCTATGGGTCCCAATATTGCTGAATTTGGTGCTGTTATGATTTGGGTCTAATGTGGTGACTTATTTATGTTTTTAGCCGTTGAAGAAATTCTCACCGGTTAATACCAATAAAGGCTTGTCACGGGGTCTCCATGCTTTGCTATTAAACACCTGAAGGAGATCGAGTTCGTCTTCAGTCCATGCCTTGCTATTAGAATATACTTTAGATGAATCTGAGCTCCCCTCCAAATACTAAGTTGGTAAAATAGGACCAACATGTACTCTATACATAACGTGTAGATGTAGAGTCTCGTATTTCAGAAGATAATGTAGTTAGATACATCTGATGCTAACATGTACGTATTAAAGAAGATTACTTATTCCAAATCAAAATAAACTTAGTTCATTAGTCATGTAGTATAGGTACTATTATGACCAATTATATAAATTAAATAACTTAATTAGTATAAAAGTACTTTAAAATAACTTAAGTAGCCTATATGTACATACGAATATTCATATTGTATTGACTAGTTATTTGACTATTTAAAAATAATGAATATTTAGTTAAAAGCTTTTAAAACATAATCAATTTAAAAAATTCATGCCACAAATAGTTTTCTCTTCGTATATAATATACTTGGCCTAGATCTTTATCTTCTTCTCTTGGACTGGTTGACTTATATTAAAGCATGACTGTTGCATAATCCATGATCAGTCTGGCTCTCACAAAAGTGTCTATTTTTATATATTCATATGTATACCACTAAAGGTGCGTTATTGATTTTAGATTTTAAGTATTATTTAATATAAGGGATAATTGCAAAAAGATACCCCTAAAGTATGGCATTTTTTGTAATTTAAATTTTGTCTTTTGCAAAATTATACATATGCATTTTAAATCTCTATAAATTTGTACATTATGCGTACAAATTGAGTGATTTATAGTTATTTTTAGCAAAATTTTTTTATGTTGGTCCACATAAATAAAATATCTTCAATTCAAATTTTGTATTTAATGATAAATTTGTTAGTCAATTTGTACACAATAAATACAAATTTACAAAAATTTGAAATGTGGAGGTATTATTTTGCGCAAGCCAAAAAATATGGTTAAAATTACAAAAATATTATACTTTAGAATAATTTTTTTTTTTTGGCATATAACCCTTTATATGATAAAATGCATAATAGTATCCTTTTTCCTTAGGACTAGTGAAAGTTGTCACGTGCTTCGCACGATATATATATATATATATATAATTTAATATGATTATAAATTTCAACTCCTCCATTTTCCATTGTTGTATTGTTAGTTTGCAAATGAAGTAGAGAGAAACTTTCCCCTACCCCTTTTTCTTTTACTTTTAATATTTCATGTTGTTTTTATTTATGTGTTTTTCACTTTATTAAATTACTATATTACCCTTCAATCTATGATCATATGACAATTACGTGACTAGTTCTGTTAACTCAACTGATGGAAGGACCGTTTTTATAGTTCAGGGTATTTATACAATTTTTGACAGTTTTGGGGGAAAAAGTGAGAATTTTTTCATGGGAAGTTGTCCTTACTGACAATCAAAGAGATAATTTAAATCCAAACAAAAATCTTATACTCATTGACCATGCTCACGGTCTCTATCACATGCTGTGATTGTTATTTTTTATAAAATAAATATTCAAAAATAATATGTCAATTACGAATAAATCGAGTAGATTTATTCTATAACCTACTCATTTGATTCATCGTAAAAACTTACCTAATAATATAGTAGAGTTTCTCATCTCCCAAAAAATACAGTGGGAAAGAACAAGTATAAAAAACATAAATAAGTAGAATTCATAACAAGAGCTTCTGATTAAGAGGAATCCCAATCCAATCAAACAATTTATAGAATTATGTACAATCTTCGAAAGTTAACCAATTGAGAGAGTATAACGAGATCAAACGTACCTGTTTTATTCAAAGTAACTTTTAAGAAAGAGTTGTTGTTATCGCTGCCCTGAAGAAGAAGACTGACTGAAAAGATTATGTTATGTGGAAAATTATGAATCAATTAATTTGGGCTTTTTAAAAGGCTAACCTAACGTGCCACCCCTTTTGGAGTTTCCTTTCTAAACCAATTTAAAGGCAAAAGTACCCTTGGGTGTTTCTGTTCAGCTCCCCCTTCCTTTTCACAATTTTGCTTATTCAAGAATGGTCTATGAATATTCCGTGAAAGTTTCCAAGAAACGACGTTGCGTTTTATATATTGGAGAGTGTGAAGAAAGAGAGCTATTGTCCATATTCAAATATCCAAATTCAAACCCGACTTCAAATATAGGTCTATAGTTTTTTTTATTTTATAAATTCAACTCGTTATTTTAAAAATTACCGTTCAGCTCAGAATTTCATATAACGTTTCAATTTCACACTTAAAATATCTGACTTTAAGGAAAGAAATTTGATTAATTAAAAACAATATGCTTACTTCGTTTGTTTTGAAACATATTAACAAAAACAATGGTCATTATGGTTGCATATGTATCCAAAAAAACAAAGTCATCACTCATCAGTCATCTACCTCTGCCTACTCCCTTTACCTACCAAGTTCTGAGTCCATGACTATTTGATGTCACTCCCTGAAATAAAAAGGGTAAAAAGAAAAATGAATGATAAAAAATATTAGACAAAATGAAAAGCAATAAGAAAAAAAATAAAACAAAATAAAAATTATTCATCTTAACCATGAAAACCAAATGGTTCTGAATAAAAAGAATTAAAAAAGTTTACCACTGACTTTTGCATTACTACTGTATTATTGTGAGTGGAATGGAATCTCAAAAGAATGTTGATTTGTTTTGTTAAACAAATCAATAATTATGGCACCACCAATCACATTTTTGAAATTATTGTTCACATTATAAAAAAGAAAAAAATGCTCACCAATCAACCACAACAGCAACAACAAAAATGTCAACCGTGATAATAACAGTAAAAAGATCAGCTATAATAGCAATAGTAAAAAAGTGATATTCTCACTTGTTCATACCACCTCTTAATTTTTATAAATACGAAGGTTTTATCACTTATTTAGCATCCCATTCTAAATTTTTTTACTTTCTAAGAGAGAATTCGAGCCTAGGAATTTCTCTTAGTATCCCACTTGTTTTCTCATAAATTGTTTAGAGATAGTTTTTTCTCCTATTTCAAGAGAGAGAGGTTCATTTGTTCTCTCCTTATATTTAGAGAAAAGTGAGTCGTAATCTCCTTTCATAGTAAAATTCTTCACATCCTTATCCGTGGATTTGTCCTAAATTGGGTGAACTATATTAAATCATTTATGCCTTATATTTTTCATTTTACTTAAATTTTCTCAACTCGTATTTTAGTTGTATATTGTCGCTTCCACAAGCCGATCTCCTAACAATGGTACCAAAGCCATTGGTTAGAGTATTGTTCATATATATAGCACTATTCATGTATATAGCACTATTCATGTCTATGGTACTATTCGCATATAGCAAAATAGTGACAACTGAACAAATCGTGGTAAATAAAAATGGCGATAAAATTCAATATTGAAAAATTCAATGGGAGTAATTTTTCTCTGTAGAAAATAAAGATAAAGGCAATCTTGAGAAAAGATAGTTGCCTAGCAGCAATTGGATAAAGGTTTATTGAGATTACTGATGATAAAAAGTGGGATGAGATGGATAGCAATGCTATCATTAATTTATATCTGACACTAGCAGATGAAATCTTATCGAGCATTAAAGAGAAGAAGTCATCTAAGGAGATATGAGATACACTAATAAAGTTATATCAGACCAAGTCGCTTCACAATAAAATTTTCTTGAAGAGAAGAGTTTGCACCCTTCAGATGGCAGAATCAACAATGGTGACCGACCATATCAACACCCTCAATATTTTATTTTCATAACTCACAGTAACAGAGCATAAAATAGAGGATAATGAATGTGTAAAAATCTTACTTCAAAGTCTATTTAATTCGTATAATCAACTCATTATAAATATGACTGACAATACTATAATTCTAGTTTTCAACGATCTTACAGTTACTATTCTTGAAGAAGAAAATAGGCGTAAGAACAAGAAAGACTGATTGGTAAGTCATAGTAAGCAGAGGTTTTGATAATAAGAGGAAGATCAATGGAACATGGCCTCAGTAGGAGTAAGAGTTATGGTAGATCAAAATCAAGAAATAAGAAGAATATCAAGTATTATCATTGTGGCAAGAAAGAGCACATCGAAAAGAAGTGTTGGGAACTCAAGAATAATGGAGATTCTAGAGGGAAGGACCCCGAGTCATCAAATAATTAGGAAAACATTGCAAGTACTTCAGATAATAGAGAAATCATATACAGTAAAGCAGCAACAATTTCTAAGGATAGAAGACAGCTTGTTGATGTTTTGTTAGTAGATTCAAGAGTAACATGATATATAACTTCTTATAGAGAGTAGTTTCACACATATAAACCTTTCTCTGGAGGATTTGTATTCAAGGGTAATGATCATGCCTTAGAAATCGTTGGGATTAGTAACATTAAAATGAAGATATACGATAACATTGTTCGTATTATTTAAGAGAAGCGACATGTGAAATGCCTAAAGAAAAATTTGTTGCCTTTGGGACAAATAGATAATCTTGGTTGCAAAACTCGTATTGAGAATGGAATCATGAAAATCATAAAGGGCACACTTATAGTAATGAAAGTAGAGAAAATTATAGTGAATCTGTACATGCTTAAAGGAGACACACTGATAGAAGCAGAGGCATTAGTTGCTTCAACAAATTCTAGAGAAGAATCAACGATGATGTGGCAACATAAGCTCAGCCATATGTCGGAACGAGGCTTGAAGATTCTCTCTGAATAGAGGTTGCTTCCTAGTCTTACAAAGGTATCTTTACCCTTTTGTGAGCATTGTGTCACAAGAAAATAGCATAGATTAAAGTTTAGCACATCCAGTTTTAGAAGTAAAAAAGTTCTAGACTTAGTTTATTCTGATGTTTGGCAAGCATCGGTGATGTCCTTAGGAGGAGCTAGTTACTTTGTATCTTTTATTGATGATCATTCTAGAAGATATTGGGTATATCCTATCAAGAGAAAAGCAGATGTGTTTTCAGTATTCAAAATATTCAAGGCATGAGTAAAGCTTGAATCTGGAGAGAAGATCAAGTGTTTGAGTATGGATAATGAAGAAGAATATATAAGCAATGAATTTGATAACTTCTGTCAACAAGAAGGTATCAAAAGGTAGTTCACAGCAGCATACACTTCTTAATAAAATGGAGTGGCAGAACAGATGAATAGAACTTTATTGAAAAGGACGCAATGTTGAAAGCTGTAGGTCTACCTAAGACATTTTAGGCAAAAATAGTCAAAATTGTCTGTTATACGATCAATCGATCTCTATCAATAGCGATTGTTCTGAAGACACTTATGGAGATGGGGGCTGGTAAGCCAGCTGATTATTCTCACTTACATACATTTAGAAGTCTTGTGTATGTGATATACAATACTCAAGAAATCAAAAAACTATATTCAAAGTCCAAAAAGTATATATTCTTGAGATATATTGATGGCGTCAAGAGGTATCGTCTATGGAATCCCACTACCCATAAGGTTGCCATCAATAAAGATGTGATATTTAAAGAAAACAAACTACAAGAAAAAGGAAATGAGAACAATCCAAAAACTACTATAATTTAGGTAAAACGGAATGTTGAAGATTCAGATTCTTCTGAAGCAGCACCAAAGCAAAAAGTAGAAGAACTAATCAAGGAAGAGGCTTCTAAATTTCATCGATCAACTTGTGAAAGAAGACCACCGGTATGGCACTTAAATTATATCGTTGAGAGCAACATTGCAACTGTCTTTTAACAGAGGATTGAGAGCCAACAACTTTCTATAAGACTACCAAAAACCCTGATGTATCCCTATGGATGACAGCAATGCAAGAAAAGATTGAAACCCTTCATACGAATAAGACATAGGATCTTGTTTCACTACCATAAGGAAGGAAGGCCATTAGCAACAAATGAGCCTACAAGATCAAGCAAGATAGCAATGATCAAGTGGAGCAGTATCGTACAAGAATGGTGGTAAAAAGATGTGCTCAGAAAGAAGGTATTGACTTCAACGAGATATTTTTACCAGTGGTTCGACTTACAACAGTTAGAATAGTTCTAGCAATGTGTGCTATATTTGACCTATATCTAGAGTAGCTAGATATGAAAATTACTTTTCTTCGTAGAAAACTTGAAGAAGAAATTTATATACTCTAACTAGGAAGTTTTGTTGAAATAAGTAAGGGAAACTTGGTTTGCAGGTTAAACAAATCTCTATACAGTCTCAAACAGGTGCTGAGGTGTTGGTATAAGAGATTTGATTCCTTCATTATAATTCTTGGATATAACAGACTCAGTTCAAACCACTGCACATACTTCAGAAGGTTTGATGAAGATAATAATTTCATTATCTTATTATTATACATTGATGACATATTGGTAGCAGATACTAACAAAGATAGAGTCCAAGAATTGAAAGCACAGTTGGCTTAAGGAATTTGATATGAAGGACTTGAGATCAACAAACAAGATTCTAAGGATGCAAATTCACCGAGACAAAAGTAACAGGAAGATTTGGCTTTCTCATAAGAATTATTTGAAGAAAATCTTGTGACGCTTTAATATATAATATTGTAAGCCAATTTCTACCCTATTTCCTATTAACTTCAAGTTATCCTCTGGGATGTGTCCTAGCAATGAAGCAGAGAGGATGAAGATATCTCGAGTACCATATACATCAGCGGTGGGAAATCTAATATTTGCTGTAATGTATATAAGACCAGATATTGCACAAGCAGTAAGAACTGTTAGTCGATATATGGCGAATCATAGTAAAGAGCATTTAAATACTGTGAAGAGGATTCTGAGATACATCAAAGGAACCTCAGATGCTGCATTATGTTACGGAGGATCAGAATTTACTATCGGAGAATATATTGATTCAGATTTTATGGATGATCTTAATAAACAAAAATATACTATAAGCTATGTGTTTACTCTTGCAGAAGGAGTTGTAAGCTAGGTTTCGAAACTACAAACTATTGTAGCTTTATCTACAATAGAAGCAGAATACATGGCGGCTACACAAGCTTGTAAAAAGATTATTTGGGTTCAAAGAATATTAGAGGAGCTCAGGCATAAACAAGAAAAGATTCTTTTATTTTGTGATAGTTAGAATACCTTGCACATTACAAGGAATCCGGCCTTTCATTCTAGGATAAAGCATATATGTGTTCAATATCACTTTGTTCAAGAAGTAGAAGAAGATGGAAGTGTGGACATCAAGAAGATTCACACGAAAGAGAACCTAACAGATGCTTTAACAAAACTAATCAATACTGATAAGTTCCAAGAGTATAGATCTTAATATAACCTAACTGATACGTAAGCAGCATGAAGAATTGATAAGCGAAGAAAAGAGATATTTATCAAATGTGAAGACATAATTAAAATCAAGTCTTCAAGTGGGAGAATGTTGAACACATCAATAATTGTGGCACCATTAACCATATTGTTGAAGTTGCTGTTCACATTATAGAAAGGAAAAAAAAATGTTCACCAATTAGCCGCAATAATAACAGTAAAAAGATTAGCCGTAATAGCAACAGTAAAAAAATCAACTGTAATTGCAATAGTAAAAAAGTGGTGTTCTCACTTGTTCATACCACCTCTTAAATTCTATAAATACGGGGGTTTAATCACTTATTTTGCATCCAATTCAAGCATAGAAATTTCTCTTAGTATCCCACTTGTCTTCTCCTAAATTATTTAGAGAGAGTGTTTTCTCCTATTTCAAAAGAAAGAGAGGTTCATTTATTCTTTTCTTGTATTTAGAGATAAATGAGTTATAATCTCCTTTCATAGTGAAATTTTTCATAGCCTTATCTGTGGACGTAGCCTAAATTAGTTAAATCACGTTAAATCTTTTGTGCCTTATTTTTTTCATTTTACCCAAATTTTATTAACTTATATTTTAGTTGTGTGTTGTCTTTATGCAAAACCAATCTCCTAATATGTTTTTGTTTCTCGTGGTATTGCATACCTATCTCCTTCTCCAGCTACACACTTGTCCATCAAGGGAATCTGGAGAGAGGAAAAGATATATGAAGGTGTTGGGGAATAAATAAAATTATAAATAAAGAGAAAGAGGAGAGGGGAAAAGAAGAAAAGAGACCTAAGAAGGTGTTGAATATAATTATTACAAAAGGCAATGACCGAGTAAGAAAATACTTTTAGGGGGTATAAACTGGAAAAAAAAAGTTTAGCTAAATTTTTATTTTTTTAGTTTCCCTACTTTTTGTTCCTTTGGATATTTGTTTCTTTATAATTTAGTAATATATAACTCCTGCCAACTGAGACTAACTTAATTAGTCTAAGGTCTAAAAGATGTGTGTGTGAGTTTAGGAGAGTTAGGAGTTCAAGTATTAGTAGTGTGTATATGTGTTATTTTCCTTTAAATTTGTAGCAAGTGATGGTCATTAGTTAATAATTTGTAATTCCTAAAAAGTTTGAAAATGGTAAATTTAAAACACATTAATTAATACAAACCAACACAACAAGATTAAAAATAGTTTTTAAAATCAATCTTAAGAAAAAATATTCATAAAAAAGGGAGGAAAAGATCAACTATTTCAAAAGAATATAAATAAAGTCTAAAAATAAAATAAAATAAATAAGTGTGGTCATATTAGGTGCAGTATTAAGTTTTTTTTTCATAAAATATGTTAGAAACATTTTACATTTACAAAATTTTAGGAAGGCAAATGAAGGACTTAACCAAATCTGACAAAATTTAGAATTTTAAATTGTCACGAGGCATATGCCCTCCCTAATATCATGTTTGGATACAATTGTAAGTAGGCATGGCAATAGGGTGCATCGAGCATGGTTTTTTTGTTTATCGTCTCTATCTTTAAAGGTCAATCGTAATATCATACTCACCCCATTAATCATTCTTTTAGATGGAGGAATGGTGCGGGGAATAACCAACAGATAATGAGAAAACCATGGTTACCCATTACTGGTTGATAAACAAAATAAGAAAACAAATTAAGATAGAAATGCTAATTTTTTTTATAATTAACAAAAATTAAACACAATAACATGCGAAATAATTTTCACACTCTAAAATTCAAATATATATATATATAATTACATATAACTCTTCGAAATCATTATTTTACCAGATACATATGAATATAAGTAGTGTAAAATTAAATAAATATGCATGTACAATAATATAAATATATATATCGGGGTGGGTACAGTGCGGATTATGCCTGCATAATAATAGTACAGTTATTTCTCACTCCGATCATTTTTCCTGCTTGAGTAATTTTTTCCCTCAAGTTCGAATCAAATAACTATGAATTCTCATAACCGTAGGCTGTATTGCTATCCCCGAATTATAAGCCCTTTTTCCTCTACTTTTTATCACGAATTATAGTATATAAAATCTTGGATAGTTAGCCATTTTGTCTCCTCCATTTTTGCTCTTGGTATGAATTTGTCTTTCTACTTTTGATTTTATACTCAACTGCCTCATAAAATAGAAAAATCATATTTTATTGCCCTTCAACATTAACACTGTTAGAAAATCACCAATGATTGAAAAACTTGAATATCTTTTGTATTATAACTTGATGTATATGTAGCAATAGATGTATTTTTCTTTTAGTAGTAGTAGTAGTTTTAATGTAGCACAGGGTGCTCTTTCTTTACTCTTTTTCTTCTTCTTCTTTTCTTTTTTTTTTTTTTCCCTTTTGCGATATTGCACAAAGTATCATATTGGATATGAGATTGTGCACTTTTTGAAGTCATTATTATATATATATATATATATATATATATAGGCACTAATCCAATAGGTATTTTTTTTTTTACCTATGCATAAGTATCAATTTGGCCAATGAAAATTTAGCATGCACATTTTTTTATTGTAAAAATTAAGAGAGAGAAAGAGCATTAATGATGCACGTCTTTTCATGCACTTCATTATAGCCATTGGATCACCATTAGATGGTGATCAAATGGCTAAAAAAAAATATCAACCCATAGGTAAAAAAAAATACATATTGGATTGGCAACCTATATATATATATATATATATATAAAGTTGAGGAAAAAATACTATAGAAGAAACAATAACTTTTTTTTGGTTTTTCCTTTTTGCCCTCTTATATTTGCACTGTTAGAGGAATTAGACGGGGGATTTTAGCCATTTGCGTGATTTGACGATGATGCCCTTTTATTTTAGTCCTAATATAGGGATACTTTTTGGCTTTTTTTGTCATTTTGATGGCCTTTAGCTCTTTGGATTATGGTTCCTCTTTACTACTTGGTCTTCCTAATTAGATATTTTCTTTGTCTTCTTCTCTCTATTGTTTGGTCTTTCTGATCTATTTTTTTATCTCTTTTTTTTGCCTTGCATGTTTCTCTCCGTCTTTACCCAGTTTTCTTTTTTTGTCCTTCTGCTTTTGATTTTGATTTTTTAGGATATGGGTACTTCTTATTTTTTGGTTCTTCAGTTTTTTCATTTGTTTTCTTTGATATTGGTTTTTTTAATTATTATTATTATTTATTTTTATATATATTACCCTCTGTTTGTCGATTTTTTCCTCCATAGTTCTTTAGTTAGTCCGATATTCACTCTTGGATGATGAGGGATGTTCTTTCGTTCCTTTGCCTTGTGGATCTACCGTGGTGTATTGTGTCGTTGTCTTTTGCATTCTTCTGGTACGTTTTTCGGTCTCAGATATCTCTATTTGATAATTATTTTATGTAATATTTGTTCTATTTTGCATTATTATTTATTTAGGTTTTTATTTATATTGATATATGAAATTGGTTACATTTTTCTTGATTTTTTTCAGCCATGGAAATTTCTAGAGTATGTAAAAGAAATAGTAACCCTTTTTTTGTTTTTTTTTTGTCCTTTTATATTTGCTTTGTTCGAAGGATTGGACAAGGGGTTTTTTGGTCAGTTGAGTGATTTGACGATGATGCCCTTTTATTTTGGTTTTGATTTATGGATATTTTTTGGCTTTTTTGTCATTTCAATAGGTTTTGACTCTTTGGATTCCCATTTCTCTTTATTGCTTGGTCTTCCCAATTTGATATTTTCTCTCTTTTTTTTAGCCATGAAAATTTATGCAGTATTTAAGAGTAATGTAGAGATAATATGTTATTTTTTAATTATTTTATTCTAATATTTTTGCTATCTATTTTTAGACCTTTCATAGGTGATTATTATGGCATCCATTTGTTTGCTTTAGATGATCTATATGTTTTCGTTTATGGTTTGACACCAAATATTTAATGTGTGATGGGTACTTCCGTTAAAATGGTCCGTTATTTTTTAATTATTTTTGTGTGATATTGTTGTTATCTTTTTTAGATTTTTTATATAATAATCATGACTCCTATTTTTTCTTTAGACGATCTTTACGTTTTTGTTTATGGTCTGAGATCAATTATTTAATGCCTTACTACTATTTTCTTATTATTTGAATTAGGAAGAAAAGTAAAAAAGGAATGAAAAAAATTGAAAATAGAGTAAAAAATTAGTATTTTGTCTGCAATAAGTTTCTCATTTTTTTATTTAAATACATATATATAGTAGGTATTGGTTTCATAGACTGCTATCTGTCCAGCCTGTTTTTTTGTGCTTTAGATATTTTCTTTATTGTGGTCTCATTATATATACTGAAGTCATTTACTATATTTTATATCATGCACCTGTCTTTATCTTGCTTCTTTTTCAGAACTTCCTGAGTTTATTCCTCTGTTCTTTGACTGTGTTTGTTGTGCTTTTATCCTTTATCTTACTATTTATATAATTTGTACTTATCTGAATTAGGTTTGAAGGACCTGGGATTATTTCAGGTATTGCCAATATTTATTATTGTTTTTTTTTTGTCTTTCTTTCAGTTATAGTTATGTTTTTACTCCGTTCTTAATTAATATTTACTCTATCTTCTATATGTATTTTTAGTACATTTATTTCTTTGTCATTGCATTATATATTATGTACTATTAAAGCATCTTATTAAATTGGTTTTGAATTGAATTTAATATTGTTGTATTATTGATTAGTATGTACGATTTTACTACTTATATTTCTTTGTTTTTAATGAGTTTTGAATTAAATTAGCTTTTCCTGCTCTATTTTGTTCTTCGACAATATAAATAACAATAGTTTTGATTCATTTTTCTTCTTCTTCTTCTTCTTCTTTTTTCTTTTCTTTTTTTTTATTATGATCATATATTTTTGGGACTTAGATTATCATATGAAATTACCGTTAGATAGGGTTGCTTTTACCCTTAAAATTATGTGTGAGTCTGACATTTTAGTATTTTTTAATTTAGCTCTTTATTAGTTGGCTAATTTGGTTTTTATGCTGACTTTGCCTGGCGGATTAACTTCGGTTTGATGGTTACATACCAGTTGACAACTTTTTTATTTTAAGTCTTTATTTTTTTAATATTTTTTTAAATATATTTTGTGATTTACAGTGTATTTAGCGATAATGATTGCTAATTTTTTAAACATTTGGAGTAAAGTGTAAACCACCCAAAAATTACTGTGAATATAGGCTTCTACTAATGTAAATAAGAGTTTCTTTAGTATTGAAAATTAGTTTGATTTTTTCGAACTGATTTTCTACATTCATCATCTTATCTTTCTTTATCTAATTATTTCATTTTATCTTTTGAAAGTTCTTTGATTAGAAGGATTTGTCAAACTATATAGATATATTATATGTGATTTTCTGAGTGTTTAATTTTTTTTATTATTGTAGTTCTAATTTGAAAGGAAAAAATTTTAAGGATTCAAAAACTAAATATACTTAAAATGAAATTGTGTTTTTTCTTTTCTATAATTCAATTATGTTTTTACTATTAGCTCTTACTTTTTTGTATTCTCTATTGCAGCATTATTTTTTTTCAATCTCCTTTTTAAAAGCGCTTTTCTTTTTATATTGCCTTTATTTACTTGGTAGTTTTTAGACAATATCACATTACACTCCTATGATTTCATTTTTCTTATTTGATGAATATAATATATGGCAAATTCTTATACATATTGATAATATTTTATATATTTATCTAGTTTCCAAAAATATGCTTAAAAAATAGTTTCTTATATAGTTGGATAAACACTTCAGAATACATTATCATACTAATTTGCCATATATTGACGATACTTCTATATATTTGAGCAAAATTTTTTGTGTATCTATATATTTAGTAAGATATGTTTATCTATATATAGTACATATAAAATTAGCTATACTTGACAGACGAAGAATGTTGTACTTTTTACTTGTGAAGAGAACGATGAAGACTCTATTGTGGAAGAAAATAAGGAAAGAAAAAAAAATATTGTAATTAATTTTGTTATAAAATTATTAACTAATTTTCATTATTATTGTGTATTCAATTCCATCATATGTATTAATTAATATTTTGTATATTTAGTTTGAAAGACTCTAATTTTAAGTAATTAAGATATTCTTTGATTTTATAAATTTGTATATTGTGTGTTTTACTCTTAGTAATCATTTTAATAATAAAATAGAAATATAAAATTAATTGAGGTAATAAAAATCATCGTATTAAATACGTAGCAAAAATAAGTTTGATATCATTTCTCACTAAAAAATTATATGTAAGACTTTATTTTTGTAACTTATATATTGTGCCTAGACTTTAATTCTCCTAAGTTTTCTAATTAAATAAAAATATAATTACTAAAAATAATTTATACGCCTAGCTCCATGTATAAAAGATGTCGTTCTAATTAGAAAACAAATGAAATAAAGAGCAATCTTATGAATGTAGAAAAAGAATAAACAAATGTTAGTATTATGAATATATTTAAAAATAATAATTCAAATTGTGGCCTTAATAATTCTGATTAAATTTATAACTTTTTTTAATCATATTAAATTTGAAACATTAAAATAAAAAATAAAATTTTTAAATAATGATAACTAAATCAATTATAAATAGCTTTAGGCACAAAATTTTTTACAAATGAAAAATTAAGATATTAAACCATAGCTATATACAACACTAATAAATTTTCATATATTTCAAAAACTTGAAAAAATATATATAATTTAACTCTTCTTTAGACATATATACATATATATATTTTTTAAAAAAGAGATCTAAATATGGACTATATTATAGCTAAAAAAAAAAAGAGATATGTATAAATTCCATAACTAAAATATAAAATTATGAACACATAAAAAAATTTAAAACTACATTTAATAAGAGAAAATAGCAAAGAAAAACGTATTTATATATCTAATCAGAAAAAAAAAATATGGTGGAAAAAATATAACGATTACTTAAAAAATACGTATATGAAATATGTAACTAAAAAATAAGTAATTATGAGTAATAAAAATTAATAAATATATTTTTCTTTTTTCATGCTTTTTTACTTTCAAAAAGAATTAAAAGGGAAAAGATGTTGTTTTTATATATGAAAGAATATGATAAACATAATTATCAGAAATAATGATAAACTAAAATAATTTAAACAATAATAAAAATAAAATAATATATGTAATATAAAAAAAATTGTAATATGTGAATAATATCATAGTAGTAACATTAAAAAACAATAACGAATAATTAAAGACACATAAATAAAACACAATACAATAATATTATTCCAAAAAATAACAGACAAAAATAATGTAACTAATTTAAACGTATCAATATAGCAGTAATATTCAAAATAATTATCAAGGACATAATTATTATAATATAAATTAACAAATATTATATATACAAATAAATATGGAAAAAGAAAAAAATGTCAATTATTTTACATATAGGTAACATTACTATATTATTTCACAAATTTTCAATAAAGAGATATTAACATAATAATATTTTTTTCATTAGATAAATAATAGAATAATGTTAGAAAATTTTTCGTCCTTAGGACGTCAATATAAATGGCGTCATCATTATTTTCTAAATGAAGACTCTGTATTTAGCTGTGATGATACTGTAAGTCATCAACACGATGACTTTAGTATGGTCTCAGAAAATATTTACCGACTAAGGCGTATTCCAAAATCAAGCCTTACAAGCTTTTAAAGATATTTTTTTCATTCAACTGATCTATCAGAGTCAAGTAATTATGACGTACAAAGTAAACTTTCTTTCATCTTAAGTACTATATTAAAGGTGATTTTAATAAATATCATGATTTTAGAGACTATTCTTGCGTCTGCATATACTGCGGCACATCTTTTTGGTTTGACATATCTATCAAAAAAACTTATTCATCAAATTATAATTTATATTGTAAAGTTGAAAAAATTAAACTCTCCCTGTTAAAAAAAAATCATCCCCCTATATTAGATCAATTAGTTATTTATTACGGAGGAACCTTAAGTACATATTTCTAAAAAAATGTTCGAACCTTTAATTTTATGTTTGCTTTTACATCTTTCGGAGTAAATATAGAACAAAATACACCAAATTTAAAATGTCCATACATTTTTAAAATTAGTAGTCAAATACATCATCTAATGGGATCATTATTACCATCTAATAATAATCCTCCAAGATTAGCTCAATTATATATATATATATATGATACAAAAAATGAAGTCGAAAATCAACTGTCAACAATTTCATTTGAAGATATATCAAATGAATTAACAAAATTAATTACTAAAAATTTAATCAAAATATTTAACAAAAATAATAAATTAGTAAACATTTTTCGTATTATTAAAGACAAATACAATGAAAATAAAATTCCATCTATGACATTAAAATTGATAGGATGATGATCTATTGATAATAATCAGTATGAATTACATATATTAAATGATAAATGAGGTTTAGTTATTGGATATATCGGTTAATATGAAGAAGGAAGAGATATTATAATACAAAACAAAATAAATAATTTACAATGAATTACAAAATTACATCTATCTTATATGGCCTTATAATATCTACTCTTATTTCCATATGAAGAAGGTGGTTATATAACCAATTTAGAATAGAATATAGATAGACCAGCAAAATAACCTTCCAAAAACAGAATACCTATGAGAGTATTTTACTGCTTTCAAAAGTGAAAGATTTTTCCAATAATATGTAGTCGATGCATACACTTCTATTGAAGAAGATCGACTAGATTATGTTTAAAAAAATCATATCAATTTAAGATTTAAAATTTATCAAGGCGTCTAAGAAGCTATAACCAAAGGAGATACATATGCTAGAGCAATTAGCAAAAGAATTATTATTCCATCTAGCTAAACTTGAAGTCCACGATATATGATCCAAAATTACTAAGATGCAATGGCAATATGTAGATTGTTTGAAAATCCTAATTTATTCATAATATTTATATGTAATCTTAAATAGCACGAAATTACACATGTCTTAAGTAAAATTCCTAGTCAAAAACCTGAAGACAGGTCAGATATAATTACAAGAATCTTTAAAATGAAATTAAATCAAATTTTATCTACTATTAAAACTAAGAAAGTATTCTGAATAATTATCGTGGGTAAGATAATATTACTTACTTTAATAAATCAAAATACATAACATAAAATATTAATTTCTATTTTTGAATAAAACTAGCATATTTCTTTTTATTTCTTATGTTTATCTTATAACATAGATCTATACGTTATTGAATTCCAGAAGCATGGTCTACCTCATTGTCACTTTCTATTCTGGCTATGCTCTAATGAAAAATTATTCGAACGATCACAAATTGATAAAGTTATATCAGCTGAAATACTAGATCTTGAAAAAATTTCAGAAGAATATACTATCGTTGTAGAATTCATAATGCATAGATCATATGGTGCTGATTCATAATGTATGAATCATATGGCGCTGCCAAATAAATGCTTCATGTATGAAAAATTCAATTTATTCTAAAAGATTCTCCAAATAATTTTAAAACGAAACAATTGTAGAAGAAAATAGACTTGTCAATTATAAACACAAAAATATAATATTTTATGTACAAAAAAAATATTATATTAGGTAATAGATTTGTAGTTCCTTATAATAAAGACTTATGTTTAAAATTTTGTATTCATATCAATGTTGAAATATGTCTACAATCAATATTAATAAAATATTTATTTAAATATTTAACAAAAGGCCTAGAAAGAATTAGAGCAATAATAAAAGACAATATATGCATAGAGCAATATGGGCAAACAATTTACAAAGATATAGATGAAATAAAAAATTATATTAATTGTCGATATATAACACTATATGAAGTCATGTGGAGATTATATGAGTATCCTATACATTATAAAAATCCAACAATACAAAAATTAATAATTCATTTATTGCATATGTAAAATAAAACATTTCGCTCAAATTAACGTCTTAATAATATAGCCAGACAACCATGCATTCAAAGAACAAATTTTACAGAATATATAGAAATAAACAAAATTAATGTAGAGGCTAGAAAATTTTCATATATATAATTTCTAACTAAATGGGTGTGGAATAATAAAGCTAAGATTTGGACTCCAAGAAAATCAAGATACTCAATTGGATGAATTTTTTATGTCCACCTGAATTCTGGAGAATTATATTATTTAAAATTATTATTAAATCATCAAAAAAGTGTAACAAGTTTTGAATCTATACGAACTATTAATAGTGTAACATATTCAACAAATCAAGTAGCATGCAATGCATTAGATTTATTGGGAGATGATAAAGAATGGAATGAATCGATATTAGAAGCCTCATTTTGGTCAACGCTGCATCAATTAAGACAATTATTTACCATAATTTTATTATTTTGTAATGTAAATAATCTAATAACATCACTTAAAAATCATTAGAAGCTTATGATAGAAGATATTTGTACTGAATTAAAACTTTATTCAACAATCTAAACTTTCAAATTCCAGAAAACAAATAATACAACTATGTATTATATGAACTGAAAAAGCAAATAAACCTAATTTCATCAACTTTAACAAATTTTAATTTATCTTTACCAACAAGAACATTAATTGATGATTTAAATATTAAAATTTTGCGAAAAAAACTATATTATGAAATAAATTAAAAGAAGAAAACAATATTTTAGAAAAAAATTTAAATAATGAACAACGCTATATTTAAGGACAAATTATAAAATTATTAAAGAATAAAGTACAAAACCTATTTTTTATTTATGGGCATAGAGACACTGGAAAAACTTATTTGTGGAATACAAGTACTACAAAAATTAGATCAAATAATAGATTTATTTTAGTTATCGTATCATCTGGAATAGCTTCATTATTATTATCTAAAGACAAAACTGCACATTTAAGATTTTGAATGCTTTTATCAACAGATCGATTCTCTACTTACCATATCAAAAAAGGAACTTAATTAGTAACATTAATTAATTAAAAAAATATCATTAATATGGGATAAAGCATCGATGAATAATAAATATTGCTTTGAAGTTTTAGATAAAACTTTACGGGGTTTAAAAACAATTTTGACCAACCTTTTGGTAGAATGATAATTATATTAGGTGGTAATGATTTTCAACAAATTTTACATATTATCCCCGCTGGAATAAAAGAAAACATAATAAATACAAGTATAAATAACTTTTATTTATGGCCACATTTCAAATTATTATTCTTAATAGAAAATGTGAGATTAAAAAATCCAAATACCACAAAAAAAATGAAATTTTAGAATTTTCAAAATAGATATTAAATGTTAGAAATAGTACTACAGAAGAAATAAAAAGATCCTAAAAATGAAAATATTACATGGATTAAAATACCAGAAAAATACATAATCAAATATGAATCAAATCCAATAAAAAAAATTCAATTTTGATATATGATGATTTTGTAAAACAAATTTGATAATATTGACTATATACGACATAGAGTAATAATAATTCTAAAAAATAAAATAGCTGACGATATAAATACATATATATATTATCTTTAATACCTAACAAATTAAAAACTTATTATAGTTAGGATACAATAATAGCTTCAACTGAAAATATCGATGAACTTAACCTCTTATATCAACAAGAATTTTTATATATTTTAAATTTTAATGACATACCGCCACATGAATTAAACTTTAAAATTGGAATTCTTATAATATTATTATGAAATTCAAATTGATCAATGGGATCTAGTGAAATAAGACTTATCATTAAACAATTAACAAATAGAATCATAGAATATCAAATTATAAATTAAAATATAGAAAAAGAAAAGACATATATTCTAATAATAGAAATAGTTTTAAATGAGTCTAAATAGCCATTTAATTTAAAAAGGCGACAATTTCCTGTGAAAACTTGTTATACAATGACAATAAATAAAAGTCAAGGACAATCACTAAATAAAGTTAGTATTTATCAGGAAGATAAAATCTTTACACACGGTCAATTATATGTAGCCTTATCAAGAGTAACAATTCCTAAAAATACTATATATATTAATAAATAAATCTATCATTAAATATCTAAATCATGTTAAAATATTGTTTACAAAGAAATTTTACGTAATATTGTATAAGTATAAAAATTATATTATTAGTTTATCTATTAAAGTATGATTTCAATACAAATTTATCTATATATTTACAACCTTTTTATATATAAAATTTTTGAATATTCTCAATACTATCTTCAATTTACCAATTTTTTTTGTTCTTGTAGATAAAAAAAAAAAAAGAAAAAGAAAACAATGGTAATACTAAAACGATCACTTAAATCAAACAAAATTTATGGAGCAATTGAAATATGCATTAGCAGACTCCGGTACAATAACAATTACACAATAGGACATTTGATAAGTTTTGATTGTATTTTAGTTGATCATGAGGTAAAAAAAGTAACATCAAATTACTTTATATCATACTTTTGTTCAACTTAATATATAGAGTATATACATATTCTATCATTTAATTTTAACAAGATATTATATAATAACTAAATAATTTTTTGTAAAATACAACACAATGTAATCCATAAAATAATTAAAACTTGAGATGTAGATCATATCTTGCAACAAATAATAGAAGGGGAAATATATCAAATCGGCAACTTTAATGTTGCACCAAATAAATCAAAATATAAGATTGTCCCGCACATTACAATGTTGCAATTCGTTAGAGTAACATCTTTTACTCCAATAACAACACCGACAGCAAACATTCCGATGCATAAATTTTAATTCGTAGACTTTAATCATATACTTTTAAGAACAAATATCCATGGTATATTTTTAGGTATTATTACTCATAATACTATCTTTCTACTAATGTTTATCAATACACATTTAAATTTTTTATATCAATTTTTTCCTTTTTACCAGATGTTATAGGAATGGTAACAAAAATATAAGACTTAGAAAAAAACTAATATCAAAGGAAAAATAATGCCAAGACGAATATTAACAATACAAAATATCAGGTAATTAATTCATTTATTATCAAAATTATATATCTAAACGTATTTTATACTTTCTTTTAATCATACTTTAACATCATCTTATTTCAATTATAGAAGTGAAAAGCATCAAATCATCTTATGGAGAGAAACAACAAAAAAATTTAATACTGATATGGTAAAAACTATAAATTATAGTCATCTTTACATTTATATATCTACATAACTTATAATCCTATTTTATACCTACATATAAAAATATTCATATATTCTATTTACTTACTAATTAACATGAATTTTTATATCAAATAGGAAATATACATGTTGCAAGTATAAGTGCGACAATATATTATATGAATATAAATATACTTGAAACTAATGTACTAAAAACAAGGTAATAACTACTTTTTATATCTTGCCGTATTTTATTTATCTTTATTAAACAGTACCTTTTTTTTTTTTACTAATGTATCATTGAGGTTTCAGAACATAATACAACATCTTGAATTTCTCCCAACTCCTATTCCAAAAGAAATCTAACCATTGGAGTAATAGAAATTATAAAATAGAAAAATAATTGCAGAACTAATTCAATTAGATCAATTAGTACAACATGTTAATATAAATATAATAACATTAATAAAAATATCATTATATATTATGATTTAAACTAAAATCCGTTTTTTTATTCTTAGGAAATGAAATTTGCAATAAAAGCATTAATATAAAAATTCGAGACACATCAAGATTGGTACTATAATTCTTGCCCACAATATTCCAGACAAATATGTGAAGTAGAGAGCCAATGTGGTGTGACACGTACGATCATCTCACATCAACTCCAATTCTATGGTACAAAAAATAATTAAATAATTCTTATTAATATTTTCTAAATTAATTTAGTTATAAAAAAACTACAATTTCACTTACACAAAAAGAAACAAAATATAGTTTATATTATTAATTATTGACTAAAATATTATTTTTTATTATACTAAATAAATTTTCCACCACAATATTCCAACAAGTATAAATTAAATACAAGAATCGAGGATGAGACAGAATTTACAATCATAACCATATTTGGAAAAGCAATTTAGGTTTTGATTAAAATACTGTGTATAATATTAACAATACAAGAAGGCTATACTGATTTAACAACATTGCTACTAATAATCGAACAATCATATGGACAAACAAAAATATTTCAGATTTATTTCAAAACCAAAGGAGTATTCAATAGTATCAAAAATATTCAATGACGATGAATCAATTTCATTACCTCTTCCAGTACCGCCGATCATCCTTGAAATAGAAATAATACTAACTCTATCCCTAGATCCAAAAAAATTACAAAAAAAAGTAAGAAATAATCATCAATTTATATTCTATTTAATAAAATATAAGACATATTATCTATTGTTTAACTAATAATATATTTTTTTACTTTCAGATCAAAAACAACATCAACTAAAGTATCGAAGAAGCGAAAATTAATCAGTTACCTAATTTATTTATACTTATCAATAAATACTTCATACCTTAATAACAAAAATTAATTATTTTCCTTATTCTCCAATTAATAATTTAATTTATTTTTTGTTTTTACATTCTGTTTTTTTTTTCTTATAATTACAGCAAAGAAGAACAACAAAAGAAAGGAAGATAAAAGTTGTGAAATAGATCATCATTCTACTTTAGCGTAATAACTTTTTGTAATATTCGAAAAACTATTTTACTATACTTTAGACAAATGTTACCATATTGTTAAATATTATGAACTATTGTTAAATCTGCAGCAAAAACGCGGACACCAAAACTTGTGACTTCTAAAACATTTCACAACACCAATGAATAAAAATAAAAGTGACTATTTCATGCCTCTTTTTTTTTAAAAAAAATACGTATATTATGCTATTTTAATTAATTTCATTTATTTATTGGAGCAACTTCTTTTCTTTTTATTTAACCATAAAAGTAGCAATTTCAAAATACCTAATAAAATAACGTAAGGGTATTTATTTAACTATTTAAAAGGAGGATGCTATTTTACCTATGTTTTATTTCTTTAACGAGATAATATCACTTTTATACCTATATTTTGATACTTTGTTCAACTTATACCTTGTGTTTTAGTTATTATCAATATTGATCCTTAAATTTAAAATTTGTTACACATTTATGCCTTGACACTAATTTAGAATAGTTAATTTTCTAAAATCATTTAATAAACTTATTTCCTGATCAGTTTTTATATAGTTTATTTTTAATTTTTTAAACAACATCTTAGTAAATTAACCACTCTAAATTGATGTCAGGATATAAATTTGTAACAAATTTTAAATCTAAAGGTCAATATTAATAATAACAAAAATATAAGGTATAATTTGAACAAAGTGTCAAAATATTAGGTATAAAAATGATTTATCCCTTTCTTTAATCATAAAAACTAGCAATATAAAAATTCCTAATAGAAAAAAAAAACACGAGGGAAATTTATTTAACTCTTTAAAAGGGAAAAGGACCATTAAATTAGTTAAACAAAGACTAATCTGTGGTTTTTTCCTTTTAGTTAGAAAATGACCACTATATGTTTATGAGATTTATGTGGAGCTCATAATTTGAAAATATTAAAAGTCGATTTTTTTGTATTGAGTAATTTCTCACATCCTTCCATTATCCAAATGAGAAATACACTCTTTTGTTTACTCTTTTTTATACTCTCTAGTCTCACTGTCTGATACGTAGATTCCACTATCTAGTTTAATATTTTAATAATATGATAAATCATAGTGGAATCCATGTGTCAAGTAGTGAGATTAGAAGAGTATAAAAAAGAGTATTGCTAGCATTTCTCTTATCCAAATAACTCGAAGATCATGACAAAAAAAAGATAGAAGAAAAATTTTATTTTTATTTTTTTAAAGCATATTATTTGACTTATTTGACATAACAAGAAATATGCACAATTGTAACATGTTTAAATTAGTGAACTATCCAGCATTAACATAATAAGAACAAAAAAACTAATATGAAAAATATTCAGCAAGATCGTTGTAGTTAGATGTGGCAAAATGGGCGGGCCACGCAAAGAAAAAATATTACCAAGCTTGGGTCCGTTGACCCGTCGGGCTTTTTGGCGGGCCAATCCTGGGCTAGGCCAGGTCAAGGCAGGCCTAAATGAGCCGAGCCAGGCCGACCCATTCTCAGCCATTTTTTTTCAAACTTTTAGATTAGTTTTTTGCAACTTTTTTTAATATGTTAAGTTTAAAATTTTTAATTGAATTTTTTTAAATATATATATAAAACATAAACTAAATATGTTATGTTTTTTTATATTGTTAAAAAATTAATAACAATTAGATAAGATATATCATCTAAGTTGAAATTGAATAGTTGATTAAAAATGTTTAAAAATAAAACTATTAAAAAAATTATTTATAATTATAATAAAAATGTTAAAAAAATAAAGAAACAAATAAATTTAAAATAATGAAATTTGATTTTATTGATGATTATTGATTACAATTCAAATTATTACTTGAAAAAAACTAGTATATCATTAATTATAAGTTTATGACTCATCATCATCGTTTATGTACAAATTATTGAAATTTTTGGCTAATTCTTTATTACAAATACGAACAGTTTCTTGATTTCTCTTGGTCGCTAGTTCCCAATCTTTAACATATACTAGCACCTCAATCATTTCAGGAGCCAACAAAGTCTTTTGCTTATCTACTATTATCCTAGTCATGCTAAAAGTAGACTCGGAAGAAATCGTGGATACCGGAATAGTTAAAACATCATATGCTAATAGTGAAAATACTGAGAATCTTGATCGACACCTTTGCCACCAGTCCAAAACTTTAAAGTTCTTATCATCGGGGTAGCTCAATATACTGGTTAAGCTCAGAGGATTGCGGTGGATTCATTGGTGGTAATAGTTGATTTGAACTTGATGATATTGATGATGAGCCACGACTGCACCCTTGAGAACGAGAACCTATCATGCTCTAAAAAGATTTGTTCTTTAATTGTTCTTCAGTTTGTTAAGGAATGTGTTGTTGTTGACTACATGTTTTGCCAAATTTAGCCTCATATATACTATGCACTTCAAAAAACTTGTCACGAGTATTTGTATATTCATAACTATAATCTATCTCAAAACAGGTAACAATGTAGCTAATTAAATTAGAAAGACTATTTAATTTACTCATAAATCTAAAATAAAAGCAAATAAATAGAATAAAGGAATTGGAAACTAATATTTCAAAAATATCTCTTATATATGTATTATAATTGGTTCAAATATAGGGTCATATATTTTCTTACAAAATATTCTAGCAATGAAAAATATATAACGTAAAATAATTGGAGAAGTAGGATAATAAATATCAGATAATGCAACAATAGTTTCATAAAAAACGTCTAAAAAGTGTACAAATTTTTCGCAAATAAACCATTCTTTATCTTTCAATACTAATGAACCCATTTTTGAATTATAAAACATAGTAATTGGAATTTATATGGTAATACATTTTCAACATTAAATACGTGGAATTCTACCTTACACGTATGTCAACTTAGAATTTTCTTATTTTTAACCTTTAAGTTATGCAATATCTTTTAAATTCGGCAATATGGAGATTAGAAGCATGAATGTAAGCAGTAGCAGATCGAATATTTTCAATCTATACACTTATTACATCCACACCTAATTTGATGATAAGATTGATGATGTAACATGTACAACATTGATGCAATAAGAATCCTCCGGTGTATGAACTTAAAAAATTACTAAGTATTTTTATGGCATTTGTGTTTGTGGTTGCATTATCTAAAGTGATAGAGATAATGTTGTCCGCTATGCCATATTCTTCAATAATATTTAAAATTCTATCTCTAATAATTTTAGTAGTTAATAATTTCTTATAATATTTATATCTCTCTATTTTTGTCTTATTACCACCGGCATCATCTTTGAATTCTATATCAAAATGGTCCCACATATTGGAAGTTGTCTTTGCACATTTAGAGGTCGTGCTTACATTCGACGAACAACTATCTTGAAATTGTGAATAACTTCCACTAGCATTTAAATTAGTTTGCATTTTGGGGACTTGGTCACCCTCTTCAACTATGCGAATTCGATCGTCATCCATTTCCAAACTAACTGAGATATTTTTTGACATATTCATATTCTGTATTAAAAATATATTACTTAATCATAATTAAAATTAAAAATATAATATTCTAATAAACTTTCCACTAACTTAATTGTAAACAACTACAAATTATAAATTACTTGAAAGTAAAAATATAATATATTATAATAAATTTTATACTAACTTAATTGTAAACAACTACATAATACAAATTAACTGAAATTAAAAATATAATATGCTAATAAACTTTCTACTAACTCAATTCTAAACAACTACAAATTTTAAATTAATTGAAATTAAAAATATAATATTCTAATAAAATTTTTACTAACTTAATTGTAAACAGCTACAACTACAAATTATAAATTAATTGAAATTAAAAATATAATATTCTAATAAAATTTCTACTAACTTAATTGTAAACAACTACAAATAACAAATTAATTAAAATTAAAAATATAATATTCTAATAAACTTTCTACAAACTACAAAGTCAAACTAACGAACTACTTTCTTAATTGAAACTAATTATAAATTAAAATTACAAATGATTTGAAATTAAAAACAAAGTATTGTAGAAAAGTTTCTATAAACTACTAACTATTATACTAGTAATAGTAAACAACTAAATATACTATAAATTAAAGAAATTAAAAAGATAAGTGCGATAAATTGAATCGTATCTTGAATTGAGCTTTATGAGTTGTGGAGAGTTTAGAGACTATAAATTATAATTACTAAAATTAGCAAATAGTAATTAAATAAGAGAGAAAAATATAAAATTGAAAATATAATTAGACAGAAAGAATGAGAGAATAAGAGAGTATATGAAAGTTGTAAGTGTGAAAAAAGAGTAGAGAGTGTAAGGTATTTATAGTATAAGAAAATGTTTTTGTTTTAAATAGTTTAAACTTTAAAACAAAAAAATAAAAAAACAAAAAATTTAGAGACCTAACAATTATATTATCGGTGGGCCCAATGGTAATGTTTATTACTGTTGGAAGTTTGATTAGAAAGGGCCCAACAAAAAAATAATAAAATATTAAGGACCGAGAATCGTATGGGTCCAATAAAAAAAAAAACAGGCCGGACAGCGAATCCCGGCCCAACTTTGACCCTAGGTCAAGCTCAGTCCGAGTGTAAATAAACCGGCCGATCTTGAAATGCCAATTCTAGTTGTAGCACAGCGGCGAGTATTCTAGCCTGTCATGTAGGTGATCCTAGATCGATCCTGGCATCGGCAAAATTTAATTTCATTTTTTTTTTCAGTTTTTTTAGCTGGTTTTTATTAAAATAATTTAGAGGTGTCATTTTAGTAGAGTGGTGAGTATTTCCGCCTATCCAGTGAGTGACCCGGGTTCGATCCCCGACGAAGGCCTATTTTTGTTTTTATTTTTTTATTTTTTCGGGTTCTTTTGCTTATTGTATTAAAAATTAAATGTTGCAGACCTGCTTGTGTGACCGCTTGCCGCGCGGGTGACCCGGGTTCGATCCTCGGCAATGGCGCTTTTAAACAAATATTTTAATATTACTTTCAGGAAGCATCACGAGTATCTGGGTCTCTCTCTCAGTTTGAGCTCCATTACCCTAAAAATTCCGCCTTTATTGCCAATTCTCAGTTCTCCAAACTCTTCCGGGCGATTCAAACTCTTGCAATTCCTCCTAGTCCGGTTCAGGTAACCGTACATTTTTTTTTCTTCTTCCTCCTCTTGCTCTGTCCTTCGGAAATGGCGCTCTTCACTCTCGTAATCTTGCGGCATTTTTGTTTTTGTTTTTCTGATTTAGGGTTTCTTCGTTTATCTCTTTACAGAGTCGGGCTTGAGTTTTCATTTTCAGAAAAATTTAGTGGATGATCTGCAATTGATAATTCTCTCTTGTATTGTTTCACTCTCTAATTAATGTTGTTTTGAATAAACTGCTTCTTTTTTTTCAGCCATGGAAACGGACGAGTCCCAACGAGTGGTTCCATTTCAGCTGCAGTTTGACAAACCACTCGCCTCTCAGGTTAATTTCTCCGCTTTATTATCTACTATATGTGTGTAATTGTATTTATTGAGATATGTATGTATACGTTTGCGCATTCTTGATTCTGGGTTGTAGTTTTTTGAATGATAGATTAAAATAGCAGAGTGGAATCCGGAGAAGGATTTACTGGCTATGGTCACTGAGGACTCCAAGCTTTTGCTGCATCGTTTCAATTGGCAGAGATTGTGGACAATCTCGCCTGGTAATTACTCTTTCACTTAATGTCTCTCTTATATGTCTTTAAAAATGATTTTTTTAAAAAATATTTTTATATGGGTTCCCTGATTTACTTGTGACTCTATTTTATGAGAAATAGTTGTTCTCCCACTTGATCCTTAGAAGTCTCTTTGGCTTTATATTTTGATGTATGGATGCTTTTTATTCTTAACCTCGGGTTTTTGAATTATCAAGTTAGTTATTATTATTTTCTGATTCCTCCTTTAAAATTTCTACAGGAAGGAGTATAACATCTTTATGTTGGAGACCGGATGGTAAAGCAATAGCCGTTGGGCTTGAAGATGGAACGGTTTCATTGCATGACGTTGAAGTGAGTAGCACATGACAGTTTTACTAATTGTCTGGTTTGCATACTGTATGTGCTAAAACTTAAATGTGGACATTCAAGTATTAGGTAACAAAAAAATAGGTGTACAGAAATTATAGGGCCATTTATTGTTGTGGTTGTTTACTGGCAGGTTCTAGGCCATTTCTTGGATGACTGTAATATATTTTTGGTTGTTCGAAACCAGGCTTCACGTCCTGTCGTAGCTCAGTAATCAATGACATTTTTCTATAAAAATAAAAATTTCTTTATTCGTGCGAAACATACACGTACATCTTTGATGAATCGATATTAACTTCTTTCCCCTCCTTTTCTGTATATATGTTTTTCTAATTATTCCCTTCCTTTTGTTTAATGTCAAGCAGAATGGAAAGCTGCTAAGAAGCTTAAAGTCGCATACTGTTGCTGTTGTTTGTCTGAATTGGGAGGAAGATGGACAGCAGATTAGAGTATCTTCTTTTGCAATTTCATGCAAACAGTTACTCATTTAAATTTTATAGACAAATCACTTTATTTTGAGAAATATTTTATTTTCTCGTAAACTCTTGGCTGAATGCGAAAACTTTCCAATTGCTTTTATGAAATTTGGGTTTCAGGATGATTTTGGTAGCATGTCAACATATGAAGATCGTACTTCTCGCTTCTTCCCACCCGCTCCAAGAGTTCCACGAATACAGGGATTGGTTTCTGGAGACACTGGCTTCATGGATGATACTGAATATTCATTTCAAGACCTGTCAAGTTCTTCACAACAACGCTTTAATATTCTTTGCAGTGGAGATAGAGATGGAATCATTTGCTTTAGTATATTTGGAAGTTTCCCCATAGGGAAAATTGTGAGTAGTCATCTTCGTTTCAAAGTAGATATAACATTAACATTGGGAACTTAAGCTGGACAATTGTCAAAATGGAGAATAGATTTACTTGTTACTTCTTGTACTTTGAGTTCTGCACTCCTGCACTTTCTTCTTAAGGTCATGAATTATGCAAATCTTTGTAGCACTTTTTTTTCTTTTTTTGAAAATCAATTTGTAGAACTTTATGCATTCGTATTAGAAGACAAGGGAACAAAAAAAGGGAAAAACAGAAAGATGATGGATGAGTATGCATGATCCATTGATTGCTACAGAATGCTTTTGTCTTTGTTTAATGTTATTGCAGGTTTCTCTCTTGGCATTTTCCCATTTATGGACTTCTAGCTATATTCAAATCATGGTTTTTACATTTAATGTGTCGCTTGATTGTGTGTATGATGTCAATTAAATCATTTGTATATGTTAATATGCCAGGACATACATGCGTGTTGTGTTCCCTCATCTGATACACAATTTGAATGCCGACTTTTGAATGCGTCCATTCACAAGGTACATTCATCGTTCAATTAATTGAATGTATTTGCCGGAAAATATTGATGCTTGTTGGAATTTTGTAAGAATATATTTGAAAATATGATATTCATGCTTATGGGAACCTAAAATTCGCATCATTTAGCTTCATAATGTACCAATGAAAGTTCAGGTGAAAATCTGTTGTAGGTGATAAAAGTACTGAGAATGAATGTGCTCATTTAAAAAAAAAAAACTCATATACCTCAGTACTTAAGATACTTCATTGAGCTAAGAGCCAACTAGTCTCATTGGCCAAGCTGATATGCCATTGTCATTAGGTTGCTTTGTCAAAAGATCTTTGCCGTTTGGTGGTCATGTGTTCGGGAGAATTAATCAAGTACAGGGAAGAATCAGAAAACAAGCAAATGGCTGGGCGTGGTATGCATGGATTGCATTGCTTAGCGCTCGATACTTCGATATTTTGGAAGAGGTAACTTTGATTTGGGAACTGGGATAGTCCAAGGATTGTGATTTGTCCTCTAACTATATTTACTCTGGTTTATCCTCTATGATTCCTTCTTTTCTTCATGTACACTAATAACTGCTTATAAAGATCACTTGAGAATTTGAGATGAAGTTTATATAAACGTGTATGCATTATGCAATTATCGTTTCGTTTATTATATTTGCAGTTGCAGACTTGCAAGAATATGTTTTTTCCTTTAAATTTATGAAGTTTCTAGATATTCCTACCAAAGATTTTGTGAAACAGGCTTGTAATATGAAAATGTTAATATAATTACTGACTATAGGAAACTCAATTCAATGACTAGGAAAGACCATTTTCCTTTACCTTTTATGGATCAAATCCTTGAAAGAGTTGCAGGACAAACGGACTTCTCAATTAAATATCTTTGGTTTGATAATATATTATTTTTGGTTCTTATATAAAAGGAAAAAAGAATATCAACAATTTACTTTGTTGTATTTCTTTTGCTTTTTGGCATTGGGCTGTGATGCACCAGAAGGGGAAGCCTCTATCTACCAGTAAAACTACCTTTTTTCTAGCATAGTGTTTGCCAATTTGATTGCTTAGATTCTCTAACAAGGCTATAAGTAAAAAAATATTTTTACAGTAGGGATGTAGTTGTTGCCTGTTAGCTTTGGAGTTTTGGGCACATGAAGCATTTCTCCACATTCTCTCTTAGGCAACTTGGACTCTTTTGTTAATGGGCTAGCTTGTTCAAGTTTTGACACATGGTCAGTGTGTCTTTTCTATTCTCTCTATGACAAAGACTCAAGGAGCATAAGAAGATTCATCAGCAAAATGACAATTTTATTTGCCTTTATATTACTTTCAAGAATAAACTCCTAACTATTTATTTGCAAGATCTTCTCACCTCTTAGCTTCTCCATCTGAATTTAAATTTGCACACCCTTTCCTTCTTTCTTGCTCTCTCTTTCCTTCGTTGTAGGAAAAGTGAGCTCCATCAAGTGGCTCAACAAGCTTCTAACATTGAAGAAATGACAGAGGTTATCCGAGCATCACTATCAGTTATGTCCAAGCAGTGGTCTGATGCTATGCACACTTTTCATGAAAAGTTTGATTCTCTGTCAAATCTAATTGTTCGCCATGGTAACTTCTGGATAAAACTAGAGATACTTCTTGATTCGATTTCTTCAATCTTTTTTGATTTATTTGTTCTGTTGTTGTATATAGGACTTGATTCCTCTTCCCAAGAGGAGTTTTTAAGCCTTCTAGGTGGTGCTCGGACCAGTCCACCAGTTCATCAGTTTCTCGTTAATTCTCTTGGTGAAGCGGTATTTTGACTCCTATTTAAAATCCTAGACTTAGATAGTATATTATGAAGAACCAGAAATATATGAGTGTATATTTGATTCAGCAAGTATACCTTTTAGGGCGTGAAGCGTATGTCAAAGGTTGTCTGTGGGGCTGGAAAAGAACTTCAGCTTGTCGTACTAAATCATCTCCAGGTACTTTATAGTAAACTTTTCTCTTGGTTGGTGCAAGTTTCTCTTCAAGCCAAACAAAAGCAACATTTAGTTATAAATAAAACTCAAAATGTCTCACAGAAGTTGGTGGATCAGTAACAATTACTTTATAGATAATAAGGATTTATACGTGAATTTTTTGTTTAAAAGAAAGGAAAGGAAAGAAAAAGAAGATTATGTGGAAGGTCAAAATATGGCATTGTTAATTTTTGTATTTGCAGTTTGATTCATGATTCTATTTGTGTGAAAGTCGCTAAACTGTTAAAAAAATTGCATGATCTGATAGTATACTGTCATGTTTGTTATACCAAAGGCCTGATTGAAAACTAAAAAAACAAAAATCCCCTGTTCAGCCTGCTGCAGAAATTATTGGATTTAGGATTGGAGAATTAAAAGGTCTTTCAAGATGGCGTGCACACTATCAGAGCATTGGTTTAGATGAGACACTCATCAGTACTGCAGCAGAAAAAGTTGGGATGATAATTGTACAAGTTGAATGGTTTATGAGGTTGCTTTCATCTGTGGTGCAGCAGGTATGCCCCTCAAAGGATCCTTCTATTTAATAATGTTTTAGGATGGCCTGTTAATTTTCTTTTATATGTTAGACTTCTTTCTTATGGAAAACCTAAAAAGAAAAATCTATTAAGGCTTCATGCTAATTCAGACATTTCAAATCTAGAACTTTCTCTTCCATCAATTTCTGTGTCTTTTACTATCAAGACAGACAGCAATCAAAGATATTATCTTGGCTGAAAGATATTTGACCAAGATTCTGCTAGTAACTTAGGAAGCATATTTATATTAATGTATCTTTACCTTCCCTTTATTCAAGTCAAACAGAATAAAAAGTCAGGAGATGAAATAAGGTGAATAATAATGACGGCAACTTGTTTTAATCGGCTAGCTTTTCTAGAAACTTGTGTGTCAGTTGTTTTGAACAAAGATTTTTATATGAATGGAGGGCATTTTCTCTTATATATTTGTTTCTTGCTTTGGATTCATGGCATTATTTTTTTCTTTCAGTTTTCAAACTTCTTCAACTGGCTTTTGAAATGTATAAAGATACTTATGCAAGAACCTAGTGATCAACTTCTACCATACAATAGGTTTGCCTCCACTCTACCTTTACGTTTCAGTTGGCTATCAGCATATGTTTTTGTTGTCACAGTTCTGGTTTTGGCAGTGAACTTGTTGTTATATTCCTAAAGTTTCTATATGATCAAGACCCTGTTAGGCAGTTGCTGGAAGCATCTGATGCTGACCAAATTATTGATATTGATATGTAAGAATCCAGCCATTGCTTAATCTATTGTGTATTTGAGTGTCTGTCAAGATCTTCAAACAATATGATGTTACTAAATTCTTCAGGGAAACAATGCAGAGGGTTAAAGAATTGTCTCATTTTGGGGGATTTTCAGATTGTGAATATCTGCGAAGGACATTAGCTAAACAATTTCATCAAATGGAGTCTAGGTATACTAGTCCATATCCCTTCTCTCTCTCTCCCCCTCTCTCCACTTTTTATGTGTGGAATGTGTTTATGTATTTTTTGATATTCTGAACCTGGAAAACAATCCAAGGCTCTCAATGTAGAAATAAAAACTCTGTAATATGAGTTTTGTGACCAAAGAAAATATGCATAGTATTTTGTGATTACATATTATATGACCCTAATCAGTTGAACTCATATTTAGAGATATTTCTTATCCTGCTTTTTTTGTTAACATCAGGTAGTAGATTTATTACGTTGTGTAATATACAAGCCTTAACTTCCCTTTCTAGTCTAAATACTATTATTTTGTCAATTTAATGTGACTTTTCCATGATGACATAACTTTAACTCAAGACGCCCTGTTGATGACTTTCAGTTTCAATGAGGCTTTTCTGATGCCCTTTACATCAATTTCAAGAAAGATACTTTGTGTGGACTTATTGCCACTTGTTCCCCTTCCATCTTCTCCAGTATCTTTGAAAATACCTACATCTGTATCATACTACGAGGTACTTGCTACCAGTGCTCAAGGGCGTTTCTATCAATTTTTTTCTAGTTTGAAACTTGCATGGTCATTCACTTGTCCTATTACTTACTAAAACTAAATACAAAATGTAATATGCATAGAAGAGTTTCCTTTTCTTTCATTCCTTTTTTTTCCCCCCTTTTCCTCAATAGCATCTGCTTATTTATTTTTTTTGTGGAAACAAATTCCACAGGATGCTTTTCAAGCTGTCTCTTATCAGCAGACTTGTCAAGGCAGGTTTGTGGATTTCATATCTTTCCAAGTACCAGACGCGTCTGTCTCAAATATTGCAAATTGCATAGCCATAGTTAGGGGGTTTACTTGTGACTCGAGTGCTGTGAATAAGGGTAATGCTTCATTGGAAGCTTTGTTGTTGCATATCCCTGATGGTTATCACTGTGTGGATCTATCCTTGTATAAGGTAAATATCTGAATCTACTCTGTGATTTTCCAATTTTAGTCTTATAATGGTTGACACGTTATTTGCGTGTATGAAACAGGAAAGTCAAATTGTTTTGCTATTAAATGATAGGACTTCCAGTTCTGAAAGCTCTGGAGATGCCTGTATGATGATTGTGCAAGCAACTGACCTCCCATTTGCATCAATCTCAAGACCCACTTGTATAAACTATTGGAAGTTGCATGAACTAAAGGTAACTGTTATCTTGGTTTTCTTATCCTTTCTTGAGTTGATTAAACCTTAACATTTCGTCTCCTTTACATACCTAGAAAATTACAGCCTCTCCTATTTCCAGGGATGTCTATTTGAATATTTCCCTTTTTTTTTTTTTCAATCTTGTCCTTTGAGCTTCTCATCCATTTGTACTGGGAGCAATGCTTTAATGAACATGTACTGTGAAATTGTGATATATTTATATATTATATAATAAAATTATATTTTCTCCCCAGTCAAGATGTTTTTTTTTTCCTCTCTGCTTTTAGAATATTTGTTAAAATGGTGTCCTCGGTAAATTGCTTATGCTATATCTCAACTCATGTTGAGACTCGATGTATTAGCAAGTGTCCAATCATATTCCTCTATTCCAGATTATCTTTCATATAACATGTCTTTCATCGTAATGCTATATTTTAAGAATCAATTTTCCCAAAGGTAAATCTCTTTCTGCAACTTTTCCTCTATTGAAATTTTTCCAGCAAAGTTCGTTTTTGGTATAAACTTATAAAATTTTTTTTGTGTAGGACTCTTTTATTTACCTGCATATGGAGAATGAGAAGGTTCGAAGTATTCCTCATTCCGTAATTGCTCCTTTGGCAGTTAGCTGTAAGTTCAAGTGGTTCTCAGTTGATTTTCCATTTCAAAGTACAAAACAACGAACAAGTTCTTTTCCCACATTTGGTTCATCGACTGTGGATTCTTTTAAAATATTACTTAAACTGCTGAAATGTCTGTGCGTGTGCATTTTTTGTTACTTTTAGTTTCATTATCTAACATTGCACATAGTAAGTTACTGCCAATGTAAAGCATATATATATATATATAGTTAAATTGCAAATTCTTAAATTGGCATTCATACACGTTTTTATGGATTCTGCTACAAAGATATTGTTACAGAAGTATATATGTGTGTAGATAATATATGTATATATAAAAATATTTTTTATTCACCAATCAGTACTTAAATGTCAAAAATCATTTTTTAATTTCATTACCCGTTTTGTCTTTAGAACCTAGTATAACACATGGGCAATGGTGTTAAATGGCTCAATTGATGTTTCACTAAGTGCGACATCATATTACAGTTTCCAGTAATTAGCTAGAGGAGAAAAATAAGCTACTGCCAAATAGGTTTTGCGTCATGTTATTGCATGTGTTACACCTTAATAAATAAGTAGGGTTGAAACGTGGCATTTTCAACAAACCTTCAGAAAACAACTAGTGGTCCGTTCCAACTATTCAGTCAGTCAGTTAAATTAGGTTGTGACTTGTGGTTGCATCTGGACACAAGAATTGAACACAGTTTCCAGATACCAGGTAGAGGAGAAAAATGTTTTACTGTCAAATTGGTTTTGCATCATGTAATTGCACGTGTTACACTTTAATAAACAAGCAGTGTTGTAACATGGTATTGTCAACAAACTTTTAGAAATCAACCAGTGATCCGTTTCAAGTTTCAACTGTTCAGTCAATTAGTTAAATTAGGTTGTTGTTGCATGTGGACACAAGAACTGAACAAGGTTTCCTGTTCTTTCTATTGACTTCTCGTACCAACAGCATCAAGAGGTGTCGCTTGCGTATTTGCTGCAAGAAAGCGTGCCTTGGTCTACATTTTAGAGGAGGATGAGGATGAAGTCTCAGAGACAGAATAACTGGGTATGTCAAATGGTAATAATTTTTGTTAATTTAATCCATAGCTCAAATATGTTGTATTATTTGATTTATTGTTGCTTTATGTTTCTCGGCATATATCATAACATCGTGCTTATTGATTAGGAGCTATGATGTTGTAAATTGAAAATAATATATATGAAGGTTTAATATTTTTTAAACGACATTTTGAGCATAGGACCCTCGTGGGTTTATGCCTGGCCAAAAAGAGCAACTACGGCATGTTTTTTTCCTATGTACAAAGATTCAATTTAAGTACCGTCTTGTAAGTACAGCTTAGGAAGGTTTGCAATTGGTACGAACATTAAATATACTCTATTTAATCATATTTACTTTCATGGGTGAACGGTAAAAAAATATCCTGAAGTTTGAGTGTTATATAAAATCCTTAAAATTCAGACTCTCTAAAATAATGTTTTGAGATGATGAATTTTTGAAAATTAATATCTTGGACTGATTTTTTGACTAATTTTAATAACGAAAAAAATAATATTATCTTCCATTAAAACTGAATTAGTCGTTGTTATTCTTTTTAATTTGGAAGATATTATTGTCTTTTAAATTGCAGAAAACTCAAATCTCATAGTATTTATTTTTTAGTTTACTCTCACTTTAATAGTCGGATATATTTTCTACCCACTAATAAAAATACGATACAATATATTAAAAGTAGTCGGACACACATAAGGGATGGAATGTCTTTGATAAAAGTTGTTCACCACCTATAGGATAAAAGTGGCTAGATGGATATAACCAAATAGCGACCATAGTGTTGATCATCATCAAATAATAAAGTCCAATTATAAACTTCTTGTGAATAAAAGAATACTGACACAATGGATAAAAGCATCACTTTTTACTTGTGGAGAGTGATCACCATAAGTGCGGACCAAACTTAATATGTAGTCACTACCTCTTACATTGAATTGAGCAACATTTGCTGAAATAATGACTATGTAGAGGGAATATTCACCATCTATTTGATAAAAGTACTAACAACAAAGTGTACTCACTTATTAAATGATGAACAGATGTAAAGAGTGACCACTTAATAAATGAAGTCAAGTGACTCTACACTCATATTAAAATAAGGTGATTGTCCATGCATATCAAAAACAGGTGACTGTCCACCCATATTTAAGACATGCTTAATACTTGAATGAAAAGAGAACTTAGCTTGGGAGGTGGCGGACCACCCATAACAAGTAATTCTTGCCTCTAAAAGGGTCTTGAAGAATCATTACTCACTGTGGTGAGGTTTCACGAACATGTGTATGCCAGTGGCAAGTCGTATCAATGGCTTCAACATCGATGGTTGTCCATGCACAAGATGTTCAGACATAGCCAATTGTTAAATATATGGGCTACCATTCAGATTTTGATAATTGTTTACCCACAAATGACCATTCAAACATTGAGAGTTATCCATGCATAAATGGTCAGAAATAACTTAGCAGTACAAGGCCATATATCCCAAGGTGTATTACAAGTACCACAAGACAATGTCTCAAGACACATGGTGTGTTGCTGATAAATGTATTTTATACTTATCTTTACTATCATTTCAAACTTAAGAATTGCTCATCTTTGAGCATTTTTTATTGGTTTTGTTGTTTTTGATGCATATTTTAGGTAAGAAGTTATTGAGAGAAGAATTTCAACTTTTTAAGTGAAACTGAGGCTAAACTAAGGCAATCTCGATCATGAGCAAATAAAGATGGACGAACAACATAACAGTGTATAGCAGCACTAATAATATGGAAGGAACTGGGTAGAATTGGGCGTCATAGTTCCAACTTAGCGTCATAGTGCCAAAAGTTCCATTGACTTTGCACTGCGGTGCTAGTGCCACAGGATAAACAGTGTGGCACTGCAATGCCATGCCCGTGGCACCGGTGTATTAATTGTGTGGCACTGTGGCGTCATTCCCTAGGTGTGGCAACGCAACGCCACATTCTGGTGCAGCGGCAGCTCGTCGACCGTCTCTGCATCTAGGCGCCAAATTTGGTATCGAAATGCCACAAAGTGCTGACATGTTGCATAATTCTTGGATCGTGGCTAGTTTGCTTCTCTTTTATATAAACTCTCTTACACTTATCTGATAGGTGACGAAAGGGGACGAAAGCCCTAGCAGCCAAGAGTTCTTAGAGCCATGTCTAAGGGAGAAACAACATCAAGGAAAGGGATTTAAGCTAAGGAGAAATCAGATTGGGAAGCTTCAAAAAAGTTTTTCTTATCTTTTCCTCTTGTTTTTCATCTCCTTTATTTTCTGCAAATGAATATGTATCATTGTTGTTGTATCTATTTTGATTTATTTTGTAAGAACATGAGCTATACTCCATTTCTAAGGAGACAATTGAACCTCTAATGTAATCCAACTATTTAGTTTTCCTTAATTGTTCTTGATTTCTATTATTGAGTTAATTGTTCTATCTTGAGTTTAATGCATCTATTTACTTGGCCATTAAATAGAGTTGTGTTTTAAAATCTATATGAACTTGGGAAGAGGAATAAAATTTTAGACATAGATAGAACAACATAAGATTGCCTAGTATAGGATGAGTTTGCATAGGATAAGAATATACCTATGTGACTTATGTATCCTTGTATGAGAATTACCTATTTTAATGAATCAAGTCATTTTATATTAGGAGTAACATTAACTTGTCTAGATATTTTCAGTCATATCTTGAAAAAGAGCTTGTGAATAGATTAGGATTCTCAGTTGTCAATTCTAAATGGATAGTTTTGTTTTGAGGAAAACTAGCAGTTGGAGAAATTAGAGGGGTAGATTGCATCCTTAGGTTCTTTATTATTACTCTTAGAACAAATCGTGGTTGCTTTGTTTCATTCTCCATTCTTTCCTTTTACATTGTTATTTACATTTTGATTATTGCACAAAACCATCAAATATTGTTGTTTGGATAAATTAGAAGCTAGTTTCGGTTAGTACTTAGCATTTGTACATCAAGTATTCCTCGTAGGATCGACACTTCTTAGTTTTATATTAGTTGGTTTTATATTAGTTGCGACTTATATACTTGCAGTTGTGTGTTAGAAATAGCCCACAAGTTTTTGGCCCCATTGTTGGGGAGCACAATGATTTATAATTTGTTAATACTAATATCAACTAGTTTAGATTTAATTCAAACTTTCTTTGTTTTTGTGCATATTTCAAGTACTACAAGTCTAATATTAGTGTATAAGATGAGCAAGGAGTCTTGAATTCGTGTCTCTAGATCCTGCAATTGAGCGAACTTTGATAGAGCTTAGAAGACAGAGAAATCAAAGGAATAACCCTCAACCTACCATGGCAGACCAAGACAATACAAGGCCATTTCAAAATTTTGCCATTCCCGTGGTCAATGGAGTCAGTTCTAGCATCCGAAGACCAACCATCAATGTCAATAACTTTGAACTGAAGCCAACTATTATTCAAATGGTGCAAGGGACGTGCCAATTTGGTGGTTTGCCTAGTGATGATCCCAACCAATACATCATAAATTTTTTGGAAATATGTGATACTTTCAAGCACAATGGGGTAAGTGATGATGCGATTCATTTGTGTTTGTTCCCATTCTTTTTGAGGGACAAGGCGAAGGGGTGGTTGAATGCTCTACCTTCGGGATCCATTACCACGTGGGATGAACTAGCTCAGAAGTTCTTTGCCAAGTTCTTCCCTTCTGCCAACACAACTAAGTTGAGGAATGACATTACCTCATTTGTGCAATTTGATAATGAGTCTTTGTATGAAGCTTGGGAGCATTACAAGGAGCTAATGAGAAGGTGCCCTCACCATGCAATTCCTAAATGGCTCTTAGTTCAGACCTTCTACAATAGTTTGATGGGGCATTTGAGAACTATAGTTGATGAAGAAGCTGGCGGTGCTCTAATGGGTAAGTCTTCTGACAAAACTTTTGATTTGTTAAAAGAAATGGCTGTAAACAACTACCAATGACCTTCAAAAAGAGTCAATCCAAAGAGAGCAACTAGTATTAATGAGATAGAAGCTATTTCAACATTGGCTACCGAAGTCAATGCTTTGACTAAGAAACTTGATTCTATAGTGGTTCGTGGAGTTCATGCTTTGCATAGTTCAACCGGGATGTGTAAGTAATGCAGTGACAGTCATTTGAGTTCATTTTGCCCTATGAATGTTGAGTTGGCTCAGTTTGTATGTAATCACAATTTGCCACAACGTAACAATCCTTACTCCAATTCCAATAATCTGAGTTGGAGAAATCACCCAAAATTCTATTGGAGCAACCAAAACCATCAAGTGTAGAATTCTAATTCAAGATCAATGCACCCTATAGGATTTCAAAATCAAGGTCACTCCATACAAGAGAAGAAGCCATCAATGGAAGAGATTCTCATGTAATACATAGCCAAGAATGAGAATACCCTTCAGAACCAAGCCGCCACAATGAGATCTCTAGAGACGCAACTTGGTCAATTAGCCAATACACTCACTAACTAGCCACAAGAAAGTTTGCCTAGTAATACCGAGGCAAATTCAAAGGGGGACATGAAGGAGTAATGCAAAGAAGTGACCTTGAGAAGTGGAAAAGAACTACAAGGGATATCAAAGGCTACCGAAGTAGTAGAAAAAAAGGTTGAAAAAGAGAGTCAAGTTGAGGAGGAAGTTATTAGACAACCTCCAACAACCATGCCACTAACAACCTACCATTATCTGTCTCTCTAAGGTTACAAAAGAAGAAACTTGACCAACAATTGGAAGTGTTTAAGAAGCTTCACATCAACCTCCCGCTTGCCGAGGCATTAGAGAAAATGTTTAGTTATGTGAAGATCATGAAGGAGATTCTTTTGAAGAAGAGGAGAATAGTTGAGTGTGAGATGGCAGCTTTGACCGAAGAGTGTAGCGCCATCTTTCTAGAGAAGCTTCCACCCAAGTTAAGAGATCCAAGAAGTTTCACCATTCCTTGCACTATTGGTGAGTACTTCAATGAGCGTGCTTTATGTGATTTGGGAGCAAGTATCAATTTGATGTTGCTTTCTATCTTCAAAAGACTTAAGTTGGGAGAATGTAGACCAACCACAGTGACGTTGCAATTAGCGGATCAGTCTTTGGCTTAACCTAGAATCATTATGGAAGATCTGATAGTATAGGTGGACAATTTCATTTTTTCAACTGATTTTATTGTGCTAGACATGGAGGAGGATAGGGAAATTTCCTTGATTTTGGGTAGATCCTTTTTAGCCACCAGGAGAATGCTCATTGATGTCCAAAAAGGTGAACTTACTATGAGAGTGGACAATCAAGAAGTAAAGTTCAATATTTTCAAGGCCATGAAAATGAATGATGATCTTGAAGATTGCTATAGAGTTGATGTTTGTGATCGCTTGGTTATGGAAACTTTTGAGCTTAGTCATGTGAAGAATCCACTTAAAGACGCAATTTCGCATTTGGGTGATGTAGTGTCAAAGGAAGCTAGGGAATGTTTGCATGCCATGAATATGTTCCCTTTGTTTGACAGAATGAATTATTAGTTTGAGGCACTAGACAGACCAGCTAAAGCAAAACCTATCATCAAGCCTTCCATTGAGGTTCCACCTATCGTTGAGCTTAAACCCCTACCTAGCCAAAGTATACTTTCCTTGGAAAAGAGTCAACTTTGGCAGTCATTATTTTTGCTAATTTGGATGAACTACAAGAAGAGAAGCAACTGAGAGTATTAGGACAATATAAAACAGCTTTAGGGTGGACAATAGCAGATATTAGAAGTATTAGCCCTTCTATTTACATACATAAAATTTTGTTGGAAGAGGAGCATAAGACTTCTATTGAGCATCAACGAAGGCTAAACCCCATCATGAAAGAGGTGGTGAAAAAGAAGATCATTAAATGGTTAGATGCAGTAATCATTTACCCCATTTCAGATAGCTCTTAAGTAAATCCTATTCAGTGTGTTCCAAAGAAGGGAGGAATGACTGTGGTTACTAACAAGAGCAATGAACTAATTCCTACAAGAACAGTAACAGGATGGAGAGTATGCATGGATTATCGAAAGCTGAACAAGGCCACTTGAAAAGATCACTTTCCTCTACCATTCATTGATCAGATGCTTGATAGTCTAGTTAGTCACGATTTTTACTGTTTCCTGGATGGTTACAGTGGTTACAACCAAATTGCTATTGTATTAGAAGACCAAGAATTGACCACATTCACTTGTCCTTATGGAACTTTTGCATTCAGAAGGATGCCATTTGGTTTGTGCAATGCTCCAGCCACTTTTCAGAGGTGTATGATGGCAATCTTCACGGACATGGTAGAGAACTTTCTTGAGGTATTTATGGATGATTTTTTAGTTTTTGGTGATTCATTTGATTTGTGCTTGGATAATCTGGCACTAATGCTCAAGCATTGTGAAGACACGAACCTAGTGCTTAATTAGAAGAAGTGCCATTTCATAGTGTAAGAGGGAATAGTAGTTGGTCACAAGATCTCTAAAAATGGCATTGAAATTAATAAAGCTAAGTTAGAAACTATTGAGAAGCTTCCTCTCTGGTTAATGTCAAGGGAATTCGAAGTTTCCTTGGCCACGCCGGGTTTTATCAAAGATTCATCAAGGAATTCTCCAAAATCACCAAACCATTATGCACACTACTTGAGAAGGATGAGCTATTTAATTTTGATGATGCTTGTTTGCATGCATTTGAAACTCTGAAATTGAGGCTTGTGATAGCACCTATAATTGTGGCACCGAATTAGGCCTTGTCATTTGAGTTGATGTGTGATGCTAGTGACTATGCTGTTGGCGCTGTTTTAGGGCAGCAAAAAGACAAGATGTTCTACGCCATTATTATGCCTGCAAAACTCTCAACGAGGCTTAATCTAATTACACAACAATGGAGAAAGAGCTACTGGTGTGGTGTTTGCATTCGACAAATTCAGATCCTATTTAATTGGGGCGAAGGAGATTGTATATACAAATCATGCAATGATCAAATACTTTATTGCTAAGAAAGATGCAAAGCCTCGCTTAATCCGATGGTTTCTTTTGCTACCAGACTTTGATTTGGAAGTCAGAGATAGAAAGGGGACAGAGAACCAAGTAGTTGACCACCTCTCCATATTAGAGGGGGAGAAAAATGAAGATGCTAAGTTGTTGATTAATGAAAGCTTTCCTGATGAGCAGCTTTTTGTGCTAAGTAATAATGTACCATAGTATATCGATTATGTGAACTATCTTATATGGAAGCAGATGCCTCCAGACCTCACTCATCACCAAAAGAAGAAGTTCCTGCACGATGTGAGGTACTATTTCTGGGATGGCCCATTTTTATTTAAACAATGTGCTGACCATGCTATTAGGTGATGCGTGTGCAAAGAGGATATAGGAGATATACTCCATTATTGTCATGATTCGGAGTATAGTGGTCATTTTGGAGGAGAGATAACCACTACCAAAGTATTACAATCGGGATTCTATTGGCCATCATTGTTCAAGGACATCAATTTATTTGTTTCAAGGTACGATAGATGCCAACCAATAGGTAATATCTCCCAAAGGAATGAAATGCCCCTCAACACTATCCTGGAGGTTGAGATCTTTGATGTATAGGGAATAAACTTTATGGGGCCAAGAGGCTTGATGATGCTTTATGGGCATACTAAACTACATACAAGACTCTAATTGGTACCTATCCTTATAGGCTATTGTTTGGGAAAGCTTGTCATCTTCCAGTTGAGTTGGAGCACAAGGCTTACTGGGTAGTCAAGCAGCTAAATTATGATTTGAAAGCAGTCGAAGAGAAACACCTTTTATAACTCAACGAAATGGATGAATTCCGGAATCAGGTGTATGAAAATGCCAAGTTGTACAAGGAACAAGTGAAAGATGGCACGATAAGAAAATCATCAATCGGGAGCTCAAACCAGGTAGAAAGTTTTACTCTTCAATTCTCGGTTGAGGCTTTTTCTGAGAAAACTCAAGTCAAGATGGTCTGGTCCTTTCACAGTGGTAAATGTGTCTCCTCATGGTGCTATTGAGGTAGAAGATACTAGTTCAAATAGAAGGTTCAAAGTTAATGGTCAAAGGTTAAAAGAGTACTTGGGTGGAGAAATTGATCGAGAGAAATCTTCAATCACTCTAGCTAGTCCTCAATGAAGAATGGCTTGATCAAGCTAGAGACGTTAAACAAGCGCTAAGGAGGTTACCTAAGTTTTTGAATTGTTTGTGTTTGGAAGTTCAAGTTGAGTTTGTGTTTTGTTGGAAATAAGTTGGAGAAGCTATGCTAAAAGGGGTGAAAGTGCAAAAAATTTGGTTTGAGCAGGCATTTTGGCACTTCAGCAGGTCAAAATGGCGCCCTAGCACCAATTTAGGGCGCCAAAAGTAGTAAGTTGACGTCGGGGCACCACCAAATGACACCCCAGTGCCATTTTGTGCTCGCGCCTAGGCAGTGGTGCTGCTTACTAAAAAAAAAACATTTCTATGTCATGGCGCCTTGGCGCCACTAGCCGAAAAAAAAATTACCCTGATATGGCATTGTTGCCAACACTACCGTGAGCCAAAAGTGATCAACTTGACAACCACCACACCTTCGAGGCCGACTGACTGACTTTCAATCAGGTAAGTGCTCATTCCTCATTGCTATTTCATGTTTAGTGCATTTGAGACAATGCACATTTTAAGTTTGGGGAGAGTGTCTAGCACTGACCTGCTTTATCTTCATGAGCATTTTAATTGGTCAAACTTTTAAACTGTCTTCCATGTGTTTTATTTTAGTTTATTCAGTTTCTTTATTTGTTTCTTAATATATATATATTTTTTCTTTTGTTTATTTGTTTGATTGTGTGTGGTTGGAGCTTTCGTCGAAGGTTAATAGTCGATGATATGACTGAGAGTTTATTTGAAATAACTCTTTGGAAATATTTAGTATCATGACTGTTTGTGTGCTTAAATCTTATGCGGTTTTGCTTTATGAACAACTCTTGAACACATTTTGTACATAATTGTGAGCATTTAGTCTTAAATTACTTAGAGTAGTTTTATGCTTGTAGCTTAGAAAATTATTTTGAGTCTCTTATCATCTTAGAACCCGTTTAATTGCCAATCGAGGCGAAATCCTAGGTAGCATGAAAATTAAAGAAATCATGTAGGTCATTTTTGGACCGGTTGAGCCTTTCAAGCCTACCCTTTAAATGTGATATCCTTAGTCACCCGCTTTAAGCCAATTTCTCGGCCTTTTTCATTTTGTAAGCCAATGAACTGTTCTTACTAAGAAATATTTTCCCAAATAATCTCAATTCATACCATATATGCTTGTAAGTAAATTTTGAACTTGTGATAAAGTGTTAGGAGTTTATGAAGAACAAAAAGGGGAAGTCTTTTGAAGAAAGAAGTTTGACTACTTTAAAATAATAGTTAGTTAAAAAAAAAAATAGCTAAAAATGGGTCAAAAACTAAATTTGGGGAAAACGATTGTGGTATGCTTGAGAGAATTGTATCCATTGAGTAGAAATGACATCCATAGTGTGATTTAACCTAATTGATACCATTCCATCCATCCGTACCCAAGACTGCATTACAAGCCGATTAAAGACTTACTAGTTTTCGATTTAGTGCTGTTTTACATTAGTGGAGATTGACATCAAAAGCGGGATTATGAGATAACTGTGTAAGTTTCACTGAGACAACTCTAAGTTTGTAACTTAAGTATGTATAAAACGATCCGAGTTTAAAGGGTTAAATGTAAGCAACTATTACACATACACACAAAGAGTTGATATCAAAGCCAAACTGCTAGGAGAATTGAAATTCCAGACTATTGTGATGCTTTAAGTTTCCTTTGAGTTATATATCTTTTAGAGAGTGTTGAGATAACGTTAACTTCATTCAAAAGCTTGGTTTTTGTGTCTTAAATTTTGTTTTTGTGTTGTAATAGTTATTTCTGTTTGTTTTTTTGTTATTTCAGCTCGTGGATGAGCTTGAACTTAAGTTTGAGAGTATTTGAAAGTGTATTTTATACTTATCATTACTATCCTTTCAATCTTAAGAATTGCTCGTCTTTGAGCCCTTTTTACTGGTTTTGTTGTTTTTGATGCATATCTCAGGTGAGAAGTCATTGAGAGGTGAATTCCGACTTTTCAAGTGAAACTGAGGCTAAACGAAAACAATTTCAATCATTAGCAAGCAAAGATAGATGAACAACATAATAGTGTGTAGAAGCACTAAGAATATGGAAGGAACTGGGCAGAACGCAGCGCTGAAACGCCATTCTGAGGCACGACGTGGGATAAGTAGTGTGGCGCCGCGGCATTGGTGTATTAATAGTGTGGCGCCGCTGCAGAGCCACGCCCATGGCACCATGGCGCCGTTCCCTAGGTGTTGTGGCGTCATCGACCGTCTCGGCATACAGATATGTTACAGAATTCCTGAATCGTGATCGGTTTGCTTCTTTTATATAAATTCTCTTACACTCATTTGATAGCTGATGAAGGGGGGACGAAGACCCTAGCAACCAAGGGTTCCTAGAGTCATTTCTAAAGGAGAAACAACATCAAGGAAGGAGATTCAAGCTAAGGAAAAATCAGATTAGGAAGCTTCAAAAGAGTTTTTCTTATCTCTTCCTTTTGTTTTTCATCTCCTTTATTTTTTGCAAATGAATATGTATCATTGTTATTGTATCTGTTTTGATTTATTTTGTAAGAACATGAGCTAAAGTCGTTTTCAAAGGAGACAATTGAACTTCTAATGTAATCCAACTATTTAGTTTTTCTCAATTGTTCTTGATTTCTATTGTTAAGTTGATTATTCTCTTTTGAATTTAATGCATCTATTTACTTGACCATTAAATAGAGTTGTGTTGTGAAAAATCTATATGAACTTGGGAAGAGGAATATAGGTTTGGACATAGATAGAACATAAGATTGCCTAGTATAAAGGACAAAAATCACCTTTAATCAAAGATAAATGAATATATAAACCAAATTAAAATCAAGCTTTTATAAAGCCAAAACAATAAAATTAAATAAATTGTAAAATTTAGTTCCTATTAAGGGCAATCAAGAGAGATTTGGTAGGTATTAAACAAAGAAATAATTGATATAAAAGAATATTGATAATCTAAAATTTTAATTGGACATTATAAAAAGCGTTCCCCCTAAAAACAAACCAAACAAACATTTCATTTCCTCTTATTAAGTTGAGATTATACCGGCATGTTCTATGTGCTTAGCAATTGATTCGGAGCCTCAAGGCCATTGCACAAAAGGAGTTTAAGTTATCAACAGTGCACTAATGCTATCATCATGCAGCAATAACAGTTGATCCCGCAATATCACCACTACCACTATTTATTCTCGTGTTACAAATACTAAGAAAAATACAAATAAAATACGTAATTCGTGCTGGTTCTTCACTTACACACTTCAAGTAAGAGCAAAATTACGATTACAACAAAACGGTCATAAGTAGAAGCAAAACGTTCACCTCCACTTAATTCCTTGTCACTTCCAAATACTTGGGAAAAGAATGCTAAATTCAATATTAGTCAGCCGTTTTCCTACTGAAAATCCTGTGAGTCTCGCATTGGCAAACATCTTCAGTTGAAACAGCTAAGATCTTTGGGTTTAGGACTTGCAGGAGGAGATGTTGAGACAAGCATCATCCTTGAAAAGAGTAAAACCACAACAAAAGCGGTAGTCAGAGGATATAAGCTTACTTACTGTACAGGTGGGGGACTGTACAAGCAGAGAGAAGATCCAAAAGATGTTAGGTTTACAAGCCAAGACAAGGCAGGAGCTTAGACTTAGGATCTTAGAACCTGACAGTTCAAGCGGAAACTGGAGTCCCAGCTTCTATTAGAAACTTCAGCCCAGAAGGAAAGGCTATTGACATTAGACACCAAAACCGGATCAGCATTATGTCACGCACCATATCTATGACTCATCCAACTCAACAAGTTGGGCACGCCTCTCAGCAGCCTTCTTCCTGATGAAAATGCCCCATCTCAGAGCTGCCTTGAGCTTAAGCCAGCCAACAACAGCTTTTCCAGACCGGGTTCGATCATCATCAAAGTTGTAGTTCACAGATGTATTGGGCATGTACCCTGATGCATATGGGAACCCATCTTCAGTAACACTGGGGACGTGGCCCTGACCTCCTCCCATGTTGAATATTCGAAGCAAGTGCTGCATATCTTCATTCTCAAGCATTTCATGGCTTCTCGTACGAATCTCTTCCTCTGGGAAGAAGTCATCTACTCCCCTAAAAGACGTGAGAATGGATGCGCCAATATTCTGGAAGCTGGATATCGATGACTGGGGAGGACCAATGGCAAGAACGTTATCACTTCTTTGAAGCTGAGCTTCGTTTGAAGTGCTTGGTAACTGATTTTGTAAAGCGAATGAAGAGCCACTGAACTGAACATGAGCATTTTGACTTACATTCTGCGGCTGTATAGGGAATCTGGTAGCTATACCATCGTTGTAGCCTGGAGAGAAAGCATGCATCATCAATAACCCAATCAAAGATACACCTTGGAAAAGAAAAAACTAGACTCTCAGGCACACAATATACTTTCAAGAACCAAACTATTATTTATGAAGAGGGACAAGTAGGGTTGAAACAGCTATAGGGAATCTGGTAGCCATACCATCATTGTAGCCTGGAGAGAAAGCATGCATCATCAATAACCCAATCAAAGATACACCTTGGGAAAGAAAAAACTAGACTCTCAGGCACACAATATACTTTCAAGAACCAAACTATTATTCATGAAGAGGGACAAGTAGGGTTGAAACAGCAACACTACCGGCTAATATGGGCAATGCACATTATAGATGCCCAGGGCTTTGGTCCAGGGAATGAAGTGTTTAACGGGCGGGATGATCTGGTCATGACTGTTGTGAAAATTTCAAACCAAGAAAAAATGAGATTTTGTACTGCAGAATATATACCTGTTAGGCCTGAATCCATAGCGGGCTGATCTGAAGGAACAGGAACTGGAAGCCCTGGTAGGAAATGCTGGTCAAATGAGTTGGTGTAATCTTGAGGGGCCGTAGGAAAATCAATTCGAGAAGCACATAGGTTCTCCGGCTCAGAGCTTATAAGAGACTTGCCGTCGTACTCTATAATATGCCTCCAGTTGTCATATGCCTCCTTCACCAAAGTGTCCACATAGACCTGCAAGATCCCAGACCATTCACAATTTTTGTCACAATTCTTTGCCACAACTATAAAGACATGTATTCTTTCCAAACAACTTTCAGATACACTAAACCAGGAGTTTGAATTCTTATAGATTTACCAAATGTTCTCTGGGGGAACAAAGGTTTAGAGTGCATCAGCAATTGCATGTGAAGCAACTTCTTAAAGTTGGGCATAGTTTAGTTTTTATATCATGTACTGGGTAAAAATAGTCAACCACAAGAAGAAAAGCAAGGTAGCCAACCAACATCATGCAATATAAAATTTGTTTACCTTCTGATTGTCAGAAAGAGAATCGACCGATAAATACTGTCCATTGGCAATTAAGCCACTCAACTCATAAATATTGTTGAAAACGACACCAACACTTCTCTCATCCTCGGGATAATACACGTAAAGCTTCCCACTTAGAACACAAGTCTTTGCATGCTCGACAAGAACATCCCACATCTTATTTGACATGCCACTTCCCAGAATCTATAAGATTTAGATAGAATTAGAAACCACTACATACACACACACACACATATATATATATATATATATATATATATATCTATATGTATGCATGTAGGTGTGTATTTTTTGTGTATAAGTGTATGCATACATCTCTATACATTTGAAGAATTGATATATAAATCTCACATTCTTACATTTCGCAATCTCTGTAAATCTCTAACCACAAGTTGCAGGAAATCTTCAACTGAATAGATCCCAGCTTTATTTAGCCTCTTGTGAAAGGATCCATCTTTGCCAATTTTCTCTAATCTCCAAACCTCATCGTTTAATGCCGGGGGATAGTGTTTCTTGTATACTGTAAACCAAAAGATTAACCATCTTTGCAAGAGAGGAACACAATATACGGAACAAAAGTACTGCGATTATATATCCACTCACATTCTCCCCGCTGATCCTTAACAGCAAAAGCTTCTGTTTTTGCTTCATGAATACGAATACCCTCACAAAAGCCCGAGGCAACCTTCAACCCAAGCCTGAACTTCCTGCTCCTTATCCAGCTAGAATTATCAGTAAATGTCAACTCTCCTAATGTTCCTACACCTTCTTTCAGCGTTACTTGCAGATCTCCTGTTAGCAATGGCCTCTTTCCTTCACGCTCTTTAACCAAATGGCTTTCAAATTCTTCTTGAGTCCAGTTATCGGCGTCCTCATTATTAAAATCACCTTCAAGCACAACGACATCCAATCTCACAGAAGATTCCGGACCTGATGTGACAAAGTGGCCTGTATTTGCATCAATCAGAACAATGTGGATAGCCGCACCCTGCTCCCCTTCTACCTTCCCACCGGTAAAGAGGGGAAGGGACAACCTAGACCTGAATTGCAGCTGCAAGTTTCTTCCGTCAGGTCCTTCTATATGCTTTGGAGAAGACCTGCTATTCCTTAACCATTAGAAGAAGAAACAACCCAAGAAACATATATCTCGCAAAGATAATCATAACACCACCTAACATGAACAATTGAAAATGAAAAGGCTAATACCTCCCAGTGAGTTTGGCCGGGCCCAGTTTTGCCAAAGCACGCTCAACTTCTTCACTAACCTGTTCAGCGATCAAAATTTAGGATACTACCTTGAAATAAAGCACATTCAAAATTTATTCTGACTTAACATAAAGTATAGAAGAAAACAAGCTATCTTACAACTCTACGAAGAATAGGCTCCAATGAGGAGCAAAGTTTCTGCAGACTATCCACCTTAAGAGCTTCAACAATTACACTGCATTCAATTCGAACTTAGGTTAATAAACTCTATTCGGCGTAAACATGGATACCCCAAATGAATTCAGTTCAGCTTCAAACTCTTTAAAAGGAAAGCTCTTAGAATATCAACCAAAATAAGTACAGTATCTCTGTCCAAAGTTGAATTTGAGTTTATGTTTCGTCACAAAAAGGTTTCACATATCAAAAATTGAAGAACAAAAAAAAAAATAAAAAAAGAACGAATACGTATCCAAATTTCGAATTTTGAAGAAAACGAAATACAAATACCTGGCTAGGGCAGGTCTTTTCCTCTCTGGTTGACCTTCTTCGGCCGAAGTCGAATCCAAACCTCGCTTTTCCCTCACTGTGCTGTTCGATCTCTCCATATACCTAGTTGGCATCTTCACTGTGTCCAATCTAAACCTCCCCGTTTGCTTACTGAGAAAGAGCAAGAAAATAAAATTTAAAAAAAAAAAAAAAATTATGAAAACAAAACCTAACTTTCTCACCCTCCATACAGCCATCCATCTTACCTCAAAGTTTGACCTGAATTGTCTATTCACAAAAACCAAAACCAAAAAAGCTTAAAGTTGGAAAAGAGCAGAGGGTAGCAAAGAAAAAGAAAAAGAAAAAGAAAAAGAAAAAAAATAGGGGCCGATAGCGGGAAAGTGAAAGTGAAAGCTCCCAGGAAAAATTTTCCGGGAATCTGAAAAGTTTCCAAGAAGGGTCTGCGAATTTTCTCGCTTACGTTTCGGAAACATCATATATTTATATACAGAGCCCCTTTTTGTCCCAAGTACTATGCCACTCCTTTTTTTCTTAAAAAAAAAAAAAAAGAAAAAAAAAAGACAGTGACGGCTCAGGGACTTGGACTTGGACTTGAACTTGTTGAGTAGAGTAATATATCTAGTACTAGTAGTAGAGTAGTGGTGGCTGGCCAGTGGCTGAGATCTCTCAGCACTCGAGAATGGTCTGATCCTGACCATTCATTCCATTGAAGTTTGGGAATCTTTTTTCTATTCTTCGGCCACGTGATGGATTGTGGTTCGGAGGGAGTGATGTGATCCCGCCTGTGCCTCGAATGTTTTTTGTCCAAGTATTAGATAAAGCATAGTATCACTTTAATAGTTTACATTTCTATAATTTGTTGAAATTATATTTTGTTATTATTAATATTCACTTTTATATTTAAAATTTGTTAGAAATTTATATTCTAATTTTAATTTAGACCAATTAATTTACCAAAATAATTTAATAAATTTATTCTTAGATTAATTTTTATACAATTTATTTTTAACTTTTTTAAATAGCATTTTGGTAAACTAATTGCTTTAAATTAGTATCAAAATATAAATTTATAAAGATGTCAATATAGGTCAGGTCATATTCTGAAGAAAAAGAATAGTGCCAACCCGATCCGACCCTTATTAATATGGGCCTCGGCCGGCCCGTTACGTATAGTAAGAGCTGGACTGGGCCTTAGTAATAAGCTCATCGATCTGATCTATATTTAGACATATTATATATGGTTGCCAATCCAACACGTATTTTTTTTAATCTATGTATAAGATATTTTTTTTAGTTGTTGGATCATCATCTAATAGTGATCCAACAATTATAATGATGTGCATGTAAAAACGTGCATTATTAATGCTATTTCTCTATCTTATTTTTTAATATAAAAAAATATGTATGATAAATTTTAATTGGCCAAAATGATACATATGTATAGATAAGTATAAAAAATATCTACTGGATTAGTGCCCATTATATATAAAATTAAATATATTTCTTAATTCAAAATTTTTAAAAAATTAATTAAATATTTTCATTTATACGTTTTTAATGTTATTTATTTACTTATTTTTATTTATTTTTAATTTATTCAAATTTTAAACTCATATTTTAGTTTATATAAATATATATTTGATATTTTAAGACATAGAACAACAACGAATTTAGATCCACATTTTGACTCATACTCGGTTCGCATAAACATGGCCTACTTAGGCCAGCATAATATGTGGACTAAGCCTATGGGTTGTGCCGGGCCTCATAATAAGAAGATAAGTCAGACTAGTCCTAAGCCTTGTACAAAGCCTGTTAGGCTTAGCAAATGTAGGTTGGCCCAGTTCGACCTGGCTTACTTTACATCTCTATAAATTTGTACTAGAGTTTAAATCTAAAGGTCAATATTAATAATAACCAAAATACAAAATATAATTTGAACAAAATGTTAAAATACAAGATATAAAAATAATAATATCTATTAGATAAATGCCAAGATTAGTCAAATGGAAAAGTGAGGATTCAAATTTCAATTTTACCTTTTCTTCTTTTTTGCTCTCTTAATATTATTCCGGCTTTAAGTTTAATATTTCAAATTACGACAAATTCATTGAAGATAGAGAACCTTTATTTACTCTCTCTTTCCAACCATGCCAAATCTTATAATGAGAATCGCGTTCTATTTGACTGAGTTTGCATTTTCTTTAAGACACTTTAGTTCATAAAATGAGAATTTAGCTATTTCATATGATAGATCCTTAGCTCGTTATTCAATTGGATGTGAATTATAGAAATTATTAGGCCACCTCGTATATTAACTTGAGGTTCCATGTTTGAAAATCTTCCATAAAATATAAAGTTGTAGGAACTATTAAGTCATTTTGAAAATTCAGAATTCCATGTCATGTCGATAACCTAAAAAGAAGTTAGATCGACTTTACGCTTTTGCGATTCGAATCCAGTAACTTAAGACGGATTTTAAGTATTAGGATATGTTAGATCACTTATGAAAAACAACGAGCGTAAGTGATGTAAACTCAAATGTGTTTTTCAAAAGTTCCATATCAAAATAGAATGAAAAGCAATATATCGCATCGAACTATGAATGTTTTGCTTAGTTATTTGTTTGTTTTTAGAAGGATATCATGTAATACGACATGATAAGGCATGAAGCGAGGAGAATATCCTAAGATTTTTAGGAATTTTAGAAATTCGGCAATTCAAAATTCCAATCTTTCTAATATGAATATTTGCAAAGTTCCTTAGGAAGCAAGTAGAAGATTATATAATCTGATCCCACTGCCCCCTAAGTTTTATAGTGTTTGAAGATGACCACAAAACTATAAAAGATGAACCAATAGAATAAGACACATCAAGATGATAAATTGAAGGAATAATGTCTTTATTGATTAATTCGAACGATGAATAATCTTACAGTTTTATGGAGTTGCAATAACAGCCATAAAACTGTAAGTAGACAATGCATAAAAATGAAGATAGATCGCAAGGAGAAAATGCATAAACTTTTATTGACAAAGCCATCGAAATATATAAAAATACCCCACAAGCTAGTAGTCGCATAATAGTCGATATGAGATAAAGAGATTTGAGAAGAATTATTGATAGTAGCAATGAAAATTCATATAGTATAAAGAGCTCGTACTTAGGCAGCTCGAATATAATGGAACTCGAATATAATAGAGCTTAAATATGGAGAGCTTAATGATCGAGTAAAGATCTTGTCGAGGTTTTATGAAACTGAGTAATGATCTTATCTAGGTCAAAGATAGTAAATTCGAACATAGTGGAGAGCTTGCGTAATAGAAAGCTCAATGATCCAGACATCTTGAAGGTCCGAGGAACAGAGTGAAAATCTTGACGAGATCAAAGATAGTGAGGAGCTCAAATATAATGGAGAGCTCTTGTAATAGAGAGCTCGAATATATCACATAGCTCTTATAATAGGGAGCTCAAATATAATAGAGAGCTCTTGTAATAGGGAGCTCGAATATGGAGGGAGAGCTCACATAATGGGGAGCTCATATATAATAAAGAAGCTTGAATATGGAGAGCTTAAGGACCGAATAGAAATCTTGTCGACGTATGACCAACTGAATGAAGATTTGTCGAAGTCTCATAGTTGCATTCATTCAATCTTATAGAGATATGTCTCGACCATGAAGTATATATATCCCTCAACCATAGGTGTGAGCTGACCAATAAATTTTTCTCACTTACACGAGCACATAGATGTTGATTATTAACTTCAGTAACCTCATATCTTTCATTGAGGCCAATTTAGCTAAGGCATCTACTTAGCTATTTTTCTTGCGAGGTAGTAGCTAAATACTATATGCAGTAAACATTGAGAAGAGACGTTGTACTTCTTATAGATAGGCTAACATCTTCCCTCTTCTTACTTGGTAATTACCAATTACTTGGCAAACAACTATTTGGGAATCACTGAACATCCTAATTATCTCTAACTTCATTTCTTGTACGAGCTTAAGTCTAACAATCGGTGTAACATATTCTACTTCATTATTTAATGCTGAAATCTAATGCGAAGTACGCAATGAATATTATACACTTCTAGACTGATTAACATCAAATCTGCACCAACTCCATTTTCGTTTGACGATCTTTAATCACAGTGCGAGGTCAAAAATTGATGTCGAATTGACTCAGCTCAACCGCCCACTTGATAATCATCCTGATACTTCAGGCTTTTACAAAACTTCTTTCAATGAAAAGTTTGTGAAAATCTCAATAGAATGTGCATAGAAGTATGGTTAAAGTTTCCTAGATGCGATGATAAGCGTTAGTGCCAATTTTTTCATCTCCGGATATCTTATTTCAACATTGAGTAATCTTTTGCTTACATAATACACAGATCGTTGTATTTTTTTTTTCTCGAATTAATACAACACTTGTCTCATATTTGAATACAATGATGTACAAGTATAACCTTTCTCCTGATTTTGGCTTTGACAAGAGTGGAGGAGAACTAAAATATTTCTTCAAATCTTGGAATGCCTGCTCGTAATTCTCTATCCACTTGAACTTCTTCGAAACCTTTAATAACTCGAAGGATGGTTGCCATTTTTCAGCTGATCTTGATATAAATCGACTCAGTGCAGCCACTCTTCCCGCTAGGCTTTGCATATCTTTCGGTTTACGAGGCGACTACATATCAATTAATGTTTAGATTTTTTGAGGATTAGTTTCGATACCTCACTAATTGACCAGGAATCCTAAAAACTTCCTAGATCCTACACTAAATGCACACTTCTAGAGGTTCAACTTCATATGATATTTTCGAAGAATTTTGAGCATCTCATCAAGGTATTTGATGTGATCTTCAGCTTTCTTCGACTTTACCAATATATCATTAACATAAACCTCCATCATCCTTATAATATCCCCTAGTTCCATACACGTATGTATTGATATTTGTATAAATATTTAGTGAGATCTGGAGGTACTACTCGACTTAGAACTGATAAAATAATAGAAAATTAAAACTTTTTAGAAGAAATAACAAAATTTCACTTATAATTATACATACTCCAATATATATATATATATATACACCCTTGTTACGTGGGCCTCTTATAAAATATACATAATAAACATATATAAAATAAGTACAACATCCTCTATCAGAAAGCTACAGCGTCAAAATGCTCATATACACAAGCCGTGGTCAGAAAGTCGGCGCTCCTCCTCCAACTCACATATTATTTGTATCTTCTGCAATGTAAGAATATTAATAAGTTTAAAACTCAATAAGTAACATATGTAAATGCAGAGTGCACATGACAAATAACAGGTAATTATATGATTGAGATCTCTGTGTATATTGTATTGTCTGACAAGACCGTGAATTGCATGTTGAGCCACTCAGAGAGCGTATAACATATCATGAGCTACATGGAGGTCTCGAGTCCTAGAAAATCCCCTCTGTGTACAACAGAGGTCTACCCTATACCACCGTCAAAGTGCTCCCAATGGAACCATAGTGTCTCCGAAAGGACTAGAATATTCCCGAAGGAACCAGAGTGTCCCCGAAGGAATCATATCAAATATTTGGGCGCTGACCCACCACACCCTATTCACTAATACTCGTAAGGCAATATAAATACACCACATGTACATGTCTCATGCAAAGTAAATGATAGATACATATATCCACAGATTCGATATCCACAAATTCCATAAATTCACTGAACAAAGAATTTCTTACATTGCAGGTGTGACGTTACTTACCTCAATTTCGAGCTTTTATGTTTCCCAATGAAATGCTCTTTCACTTTAGGAACAATTGACGTATCCTAATATTTTCCAAATAATTGCTTAATAAATTCACATGTATGTATTGCGATAATTAGTAATTGAACTGAGCCTAAAAAGAAGTAACTAATACTATGAAAATGTATATATATATATATATGGTTGTCAATCCAATAGGTATTTTTTTCTTTTATCTATGT
>JXTB01000047.1:469914-490109 GCA_002914805.1 Parasponia andersonii
ATAAGAAGTCTAAGAATTTTCATTAACAATAATCAACAATTATTACTTTAACAAAGGATCTCGTTGAAAGAATACACATAAAGGATAAACATAAACTCTTCCTTAATTTCTTCACAAGATAATTCATGGTATATCACAACTAATGCGAAGAAAATAAAATTCTAACTGAAGAAGAGTACCTCTGAAAGACCAGTCACTGAGAGTAAAAACGTGAAAATTTGGTCTCTCTTTGAGTGGACTTTTGTGTGCTTAATGGAGATATAGTGTTGGCGGTGGAGAAATAATCCTCCTAAAGATGATAGTGATATATGTAATGTAAAAGGTCCCCACCGACTTAAGAAGGCGAGCTTCTACTTCCTTCATTTTGTAATTATATACGTCTAATATATTATCTTATCACTTAAAAAAAAAAACGCATTGACCAAGTCAAATCTATACCAACCTATAAGCTAGGCACTTAGACACAAAAAGAAATATCAATGTAACAAAGATAAAGAAATTCATCAACTATTAAATTCATATATAGTTACGTATATACACCTAATAAGTAACTAGTTCAAACGTTAAAGAAAATAATAACAAGAATAGTGGTAATGATACTAATAATATAACAAGGTATTTTAGACCTGTTTAACTATTATTATTATTATTAATTTTTTTTAGTAATCTTATAAGAGTAGTAAACTTAATACACATCAACTCGAGCTAGAGCGTATCTTGAGCATTTCACTGTAAAAATTTCTTCACAGACAAAGATTATAAAAATAACCAATATACTAAAAGAAGTACTCAAAATTATACGCACATAAATGCCTAATATATATATAAAAAAAATATTATGCAATCACGTTATTATTAGCTCTTCAATTATGTGAGGAAATGGGTGTCGTTTATGAATTCGGGGATATCACAGTCTTGCCTGGTATGTTGTCGCAGCTACCCTTCTCTGATTAACCTTTCGATCTCATTTTTCAGGGCATAACAGTTGTTGGTATGATGTCCAATATCGTTATGATATCGGCAAAACTTATTGGGATCGTGTTTTGCTCTATCCCGCTTTATTGGCCCCGGTTGATAATACTGCTCCTGTTGATTTGTGACAACATAAATACAATCTATGGATGTACTTAGCTCGGTAAAATTGTTGAATTACAAGAGAACCCTTAGAATCTCTTGCTTCTTTGGCTTGGCTGCTTTTCAACTGATTGCTCATTCTTCCTTTTTTTTTTTTGACTTCTTGTTATTATTGTTGGTTATTGTGGTTGCATCCTTGCTTGTATCTTTTCTTCCTTCTTTCTTTGCCTCATGAAGATTCTTGAGAAGTTTCTGTTGGTATTCATTGAAATAAACTCTAGGAAATATTTTCATAAAATCATTTTCAAGAACACCATAATTTTGTAAAATCTAAAAATGTAGCGGAATTGGTAGTTTAAATTTTTTTTCTTTACAAAACATTTCAGATCATATTCTAACATAAATTAACTCTTGATCTAGATAAGAACAATATTTAGATTCACTCCATAATCTTATCGTCTTCTTGTCTATTCTCGAAAGCTGTTTGATCCAGTGAGTGGCTATCTTCTTGATTCTTAACAAAGAGATCTGTAGATGAATAAAAAGACAATCTTCTCGAACTGATTAATCCAGAATTGCCAAAACACCAAGGACAAGGAATCCCCTAGTGTGGCTGATTTTCTCTGCTCTCCATCTCTCTCTGTTATGCGTGGAACACTTTTCTCTCAAGGGTTTTTCACGTGTAACTCATTGTTCCATGCAGTTAGAGAACTTTTCTCTAAACTATAGAGAGATTAGTAAATCCTAATGGGCTTATTGAGCTTGTTAGGCTCAACTGATCATCAAATAACTATTGGGTTTGTTGGGCTCAACTGATCGTCAAATAACTATTGGGCTTTAATTTGAGCTAGACAGGGGACCATATGGATCCATAAAGCCCAAGCTCTAATGGACCATATGCCCACAATTAACTCATAATTATGATTGAGCCTTGTCCATTAATATTGGGGTGCACCACTATAGGCCCAATGTTGAACTCTTGGACTAGATGTGATTTATTTTCTGTGAAGTTTATTATCAAATAGTTAGCTTAATCTATTTATCATAAACTATACTTGTAGACGTATCCCCAATGTAATGTCGTACTAGCAGGGTGAAATTACTGTACTTCCTCTCTAATATATATTTACCTTTGAGTTGCTATTTTTTTTCTAATGGATAATAGTTGACTATAGTATTTGTATCTGCTTATACCAACATAGTCAAATTCACATAGTGAATACAGGGGCCCTGGTTTATATTATCTATGTACTTGAAAAAACTCAAAGTGACATTATATGAATGCTGTCTATTATGAAAAACGTTCTACATATTTCATATACCTTATTTTCCAAGATACCAGAGTTTGAACCATAAATCAGAACTAGTCCTTTAGTAACTTAAAAAGATAAAACACATGAAGTAAGTTCATTAATCATTAGGATTAAGATTTTCTACAATAGTGCTAGATAAGTGAAATTAGAAATTTAAGTTACGACACTTAACCGTAAATTCTAATTCACTCGGTCATATTCGATACTGTTATAACTTTCTTACAACAAACTATGTTTATATCCGAAAACTCACTTTGATAATTAGAGACTTCATTATAAAAATAGATAAGACTACATTCTATAGCATAGTAAAGTATTCCATCTTCAATATGTAAAATATGAACAATTTAATTTAAACATAATGATATAAAGAATATAATGTCTCCCACATATGAACTCATTATACGAATAATTTTTTATTACTCATTATATGTCTCAAAATCTTTAGATGTTTGCATAAGATAAACATACACATCACATGTATATCAATACGATATAAATAAAGTAGAAATTCATAACATAGAATTTATTAACAACAAATAGACAACAAATAATTCGATAATAAATTGTTTATAATGTCAAAATAATAAACTTCTTTATAAGACATTATTCAATAGATTTTACTCTTAGATGTCGACCAACTCTCCGATAGAAGTCTTCGAGAGTCCTATATCCTTGCTCTAGCAATTCTTCCCAGAATTTAGTCTCTACTCGCACTCCGACTATCATCAAGTTTATGACTCCTTCTTCAGATAGGTTGTTGTCTTTTGCAAATTCTAAAGTAGAATGGTTGAGGTATGATCGTAAAGTTTTCTTTAGACCTTGTTGAATGGCCGATAGACTGATTAAAGGAACAATGAAGTTCTTTGTAGCTTGAAATTGTCTCAAGAATATAGTCTGGAGTTGCTCCCACGATAAGATTGAACTAGGATGAAGTCCTCAGAACCACTTTTTTGTTGCACCTATGAGGGTTACAGCAAAATACCTGTAAAATGTGAGGTCATCAACCCGGTGGAGCTCTATCAAGTCATTAAAGTGATCCATATAGTCCTGTAGATCAGTTTTCCCATAAAAAATATTTATGGTGGGAAGTTTGAATCTGGCAGATAATGTAGCAGCTCGAACTTCTTCATTGAATGGCGATTGACGTTATCCATCTGTGAGCTCATCAACCTATCTAGTAAGTGCATCTAATGCGATCCTCAAATTATAAACATTAATATTAAAAGGAAGGGAATAATCTCTTGCTAGTAGTAAGGGTGGTCTTTGGTTACTGTTATCGCAACATAAGACGGGCTGATCAAGCTGGGTTTGTAGTGAACTTTGTGAAGACTTAATGGAAATAGTTCGGCGAGATGAAGTTCGATCTCATGACTACCTCTTTGACGTCGTTATTCTAAGTGTTTTCTTAGGTCTATGGAATTCCACCTTGGCTCTCGGCTTATCCTTTCAAAGATGCTTTTTGAATAATGATTCTATTTGTTATTCTGATGGTCGTGGCTAATGGGGAATCTCCTAGAAGGCTGTCCACGATCATGGTTTGTGCTCTAACTTCTGGTACCAGACTTTTATGATAAGTCTGTGACCTTGCCTTTTCCCTTAGAAGTGTAATCTGTATGACGCTCCTATTAGGTTCTGGGTTGGTCGCGATTTCCTACCTCTCGGATGTGAATTCCTCTTTTGGGTCATCGAGCAGGCGATCTCTGGGATTCTCTTGTTATGATGGAGTCATCATTTGTCCTTCAACAAATCTCCTCTGAGAATCATTGATCTGATTGGTGATTTGTTGAAGGTTTGTTAGAGCATTCTCTATGTGATATTGTCTTTGAACAATATTCTCCCTAAGTGTGGTCATGGCTAGTTGATCCTGAGTGAAATCGACCTACGTAGCAGTAGCACTTTGAGGTTGGCTTTGGTTGACTCCAGCATTTCTGGTGGTATTTCTGGCGTTTACCATTGTTGATTGAACGAGAATGACAAACTCTTTGCTAGAATAGCCCTCTTTCTAGCACCAATTGTTGACGGACATTTTTTCAACAACGAATTTAGAAAATTACAAGATGTAGCTTATGTGTAAAAAAGGATGATAAAGCAAAGCAAATAAGGAGACAATAATATTATAGTGATTCAACTTTAAAAAAGATGAGCCTACATCTATTGTTCTTCACTATTTTATGGAGAATTACAAAAGTTTCTCTGAGTCTCAAGGTTAGATAAGAGAGAATGCATAGTGAAGTGATTGTGAGATAATTGTAAGATGAAAAATTACGAGACTGAGCTCCCTTTATATAGCTAAGGGTGGCTTTAAGTTTCCCAATTTTGTGAATAGGAAACTACAAAATAAAATACAATATAATATATAGATTGGATGATTAAACAATAATGAGTAGCTATCTCCTCCTTAATTAGCTAGTTACCTTTTCCAGGGATTAGGCAGGTCAAGTATTTGTGGTGGTAAAAAAACCACATAACATAAAGCATATAGAGCAACATAGCACCAAAAGGAATATCAATGTCTTATATCCAAATCTTTTTACGCACCTCAATATGCTTTCGCCTTTTGGCCTCATCCTTTATTTTTCTAGCTTCCTTTTTTCTTTTCTTCTTCCTTTTCTGTAACCTAGTAATGTAGTTCCTTCATAAACCAAAAATCCAAAGTTCAACACCACAATATAGACCCAAAAAATTACATTAAAACTCCAAAGCCATATATTGGCAGAGACCCAATTCACAATTTTATTGGAATATTGTAATGAAGTCAGTTTTTTTTAGAGGTAATGAAAAGGGGTTGTGTGTTGTATAAAAAGGTACTTGAGATCCTTCTTATTGAAGCTAATGGAAAGACCTTTATTCTTGAGAGTCCTCTTCTTTATATGGAGACCTTGCGACTACAGAGCTGTAATTGGCTATTCTTCGACCTCGTCAATCATCCTCCATAGTTGCTCTACTGCTTACTATTGTGCCAAAGAGCAGTAGATTAAGCTCCTCGAGGAGGTTTCAACTTTTGTCTTGTCAATGTTAATAGGCGTTCGCTTTAGCTCGGGTTTGTTTGCTTGATTTCTTGGGTGGGCTTGCTATGGTGATGTGAGACCTAAGCCCATCATAACTAGACAGTCTAGTTTGGTCAAAACTTTATCCACAGAAAAAATTAGACAAATACCTATTTTTTTAAGCTTATTTACATAGATACCAGTGTTTTATTTTTAATAGGTTGTTGCCTCTTTCTGGAGAAATGTATACCACGTGTATTTTATTAGAAACATTTACATTTTTTGCACGCATTTATGTATAGAACATATTTTATTTTTTAATAGGATCTTACCTCTTTTTGGAGAAATGTATATCATATGTATTTTATTTGCAAAATTTACACTTTTTGTATGCATTTCATGTATATAATGCATACATAAAATAGGTACGATATAATTAAAATAAAGAAGGCAAATATTGATGAAATATAAGGTAAAAAGTAGGTATTTTTAGGCTAAATTTTACTCGACCAATTTACAATAGGTGATTAAGGCCCAAGCAGAAAAATAAAGGAGCGCCTTCTTTTACTTTTTTTTCTTCTTATTATTATTATTTTAATGTTTGCCTCTGAATCATGTAAAGTGTTTCAATATGTCACCAAAGCTAGGGTTAATATTACTCGGGATCCCTAACCTTTGACAACAGTATCACCTAGGCCCTCATTCATTTTTTTTCTTCTTCTTCTTTTTTTTTTTTGTAGTATCTAGATCCGTAAACTTCATCGTTTGGTATCACTTAAGTCTTCATTAACCAAAATCATCAAATTTAGTCTTGAAACTCCTAGTGCCTATCACATGACCCATTAGAGGGGTAAACTTTGGAAAAGAGAAAAAATTGCTAGGTCTAGTCCTCATCTATAACCCCCTAAGAATCCCTAGACTTGTAATCTTAGTATAATTATTATTAATAAACTTAGTATCGAATTTTAAGAAGTTTATGTTCGCAAATACTTGAAATTATATGTGTAGTATTATTTTAATATTAAATTTTATTATGTTAGAAAACCATAGTTATTTCTTGTTTTAACTTAGAAATTCTAAGTTAGTTTTCCTTAATAATAAATTGATTCTACAAAAATTATATTATGTACATCAATATACCTAATTAAAAATGTGACATGTTTATGTCACATTAAAAATTGTTACATTTTATAACCTAAAGTTAATGGTTGCACCAAAATAGTACCACACCATAATTTGAATGGCTAGGATTTAAGTATGCAAAGAATTAAGTAGACAAATCAATCTAAGAGTGAAAAATAAGTTGTAAAAAAAAATGAAGAGTAGTGAAGTTTTACCTTAGGAAAGTAATAATTTTAAATTAGTAGAATAGAAAAGGAAAAGGATAAAGTTAGTGGGTAATTCTAAAAAAAGAAAATATAGAAAAAACTAATTGATAGCTTTTGTTTCTAAAATAATTCAAAAGGTAGGAAAAAAATGATAATAGAAATGCTCTTTGGAAATTAGTGGCCATAATTCAAAGTAGAAGACATAGACAAAACTAATTAGTAACTTTTGTCTCCAAAATAATTCAAAAGGTATGAAAAAAATTAATATAGTGGAGACTTTCTTTGGGAGCTAGTGGTATTGGATTCCTAATAATTGAAAAAGAAGAAAGATCAAAGACAAAAGTAGTGGATTAATGAAAAATAAATTAAAAGCTAAGGTAATGGAGTAGGAAAAGAAGATATATTGACAAATTGATAATAATAGCGCTTGGATTATTTGATAAAATATAAAAGTGTGTATTATTGGATACCTTCTATAGATAGCCTATAAATAGATCTTTTATTTGGCAATTTAAATCCATACTTAACCTTCCAATTACTTAGCCAAAACTATTTTCATTTTTCCAATTATCATTTATAAAAAAAAACTCTTTCTATCTCACTTTCTTCTAAATCTACAAGAGCTATAATATTTTACCCATTGAATCTAGATATTAAGAATTATAATCAAGGGAAGAGAGCACCTAGTTTTGTGGTAGAGACGTAAGAAAGAAGATTCAAACTTAGAAGGTAAATATTCTCTCACCTTGCTTGTTATGTGTTTAAATAGATTCTATAAAAGAATAAATAGGTAATAACATATTTGATCTACTTTAGATGTTATATAATTTATATTATGTTTAGGCTTATTTTGTTGATTTCTTAAGCCACTAAATATGAATGCTTCATAATAATAAAGGCTAAATAATAATAATAACGGTAAAATCAAAATGACTAAACATAAAAGTGAAAGCTTTTTAAGTGTAAAACCCTAAAATAAAATATTCATGAAAATGAACCAAGCTTAATGATTTAGACTTAGATCCTTAAGAATATATTTTTACCCATTAAAAAAAATTTCCAAAAATTAAAGATGTTTGCTTAAAAGTTGAAAGGACTAAAATACCAAAACTTTGAGTATTTGGGTCAAAAGTATAATTTTGACAAAATATGGATCAAATATGTAAGAAAGATATTTTAGACAGTTTTAAGACCATATTAAAGTGTAGAAGTAAATAAAGGAAGAATCTTTAACAAAAAAGACAAGCTATAGCTCAATATTTACTATTAGAGGGCATAAATGTTAGAAATCTTAAGATTATGGGCAAAAATATAAATTATAAAACTTGAAATTTTTGGTAAGAAATTTGGTATAAGAATAAATAAAAAACTTTATTTTAGATCTTTAATTGGGATAAGAAAAGATTAACTTAAATTTAAGAAATGAAATCAATTATAGGAAATAAATAATATATGCCTTTAATTGTATTTAGCCTAAGTTTAGTGATGTGCCTAAAAAGCGCGATCAATGCCTGATAATATTTAGTCCAAGTATGATTTTAGATTTTAAATCTATGTAGTCATTAATGTGTTTGACTCACTTATCATATTATGACCCTTAATTACGAATATAGAACTTAATCAAGAATAATTCAAAGTATTTGATGAAAAGAAATATAATTAAGGAAAGTAACTGATTTAAGATGATATTAATCAAATCAATAACTAAATTATTGATTGATTAAAAAGATCACTATGATAAAGATTAAGGAGAATTAAATCTCATTCATCTAAGTTGAAAGTATAAATTAGTCAATGAATATAACATGACATTGTTTCTCAAATGTGAAGTTTTATGTTTGATCAAGATTGAGTCTTAAATGTTTTAAGCTCATAAGTAATTAGAAATTAAAAAAAAAAGATTTAAGGCCACTTTAAATTACTCTAACAAATAGAGTATGTATACGTCCGGGCAAAACTTCAACCTAGACGTATATAACGAGTAGAACTAGGACATTCATATTACGAGGGAAGTACAATTTCACCTATGGCATGGATGGTTTGAAAATATTTCATGTTTATAGTATGATATGTTTAAAATTATTTCATATGTTAACTTATCTTTATATTATTATTGTATGACCTATGTATAAGTATGCTTATAAAGATATATTTTCTATGTTATAAAAAATGATGTATGCTTACTTTACAATGTTATCATATAAAAATACTTTAGCATACTTTAATAAAGGAAATGCTATGATAATGGAATATAAGTTTGGGCTTGTTGTTAAAAGTACCCACTCATGTTAAGAGAGGACTAAATAAGATAAAAAAATTTAAAGGTGTCGTACCAACATCCACTAGGTGAGGATATCCGAGGAAAAATAAGACTGATCTCCGCTAAACAAGGATTCCCAAGGAAAAGTATGTTAAGACTATGACCGTGGGTGTTTTCAGTTGGGTCACCCCTTGGTTCTCCATTCAGTGGTGTGCATTCGGTATATACACCAGGGGCCATAAGAAAGATAAAAGACTTTGTGATCAAGAATGAGATAAAATCATGATACAATATCTTAAAATAAAGCATAAAGTAATGATTTCATAAAACAGCATAACCAGATTTTCATAAAAGATTACTTGTTTATAAGTAAAATGTTTTGTGAGAATTATATTGTACTTGCTGAGCGAAAGCTCACATTCTATGAGTATCCATGCTATAGGTACCAAAGGAAAGAAACCTCTGATTTGATTGATGGGTTAGTTGGAATTAAGGTGGGGATGAATGCGAGGTATGAGTAATGAATACCGCCATTAAAATTGCTTCTGTATATGTTCTTATTAGGAGACAAATGATTTCAATTATGTAAGCTTGATGTTGTTTGAAAACGTATTTATAACTTGGCATTTTATTTCGCAATGCATGATTTTATTAAATTGAACTTGAAAATATATTTCGATTGAATAAAATTTAAACAAATATTTTTCAAAAGATCTAAAAGAGAAAATGTTTTGATGTAAATAAATGGAAAACACAAGCGGTTCTATTAAAAAGACCTAAACTGTCTAAGGAGAGCTTGGGACTTAAGTGGTCCGTATGTGACCCCCTTCCTTATCTGGGAGCCCTTTATAGTTGCGCATTATTTAAATCACCCCAATAAAAGTTTATAAATAAATTTAAATAATGATTACTTAACCATCGAGAAGAATTTTAATTGTTTTCAAAATTTAAGTAAATGGTTAATTATGAATATAAACATCTTAAAAAGAAATAAAAGCATAAAAAAAATTTCATAAATTTCTAGCTTCTAAATTTCTCATTTTAAATAAATAAGCTAAGAATATAAGTATTTAACAGTCCAAAAAGTCGGGTCATTACATCTTCTTCCTCACTTATCTTGTTTGTTTGACAAAGAGAAAAAGTAAATGAGGTTGTTTGGATTCCAAACAAATTCAGTTAAGAAAACTTTGAGATTCAAGCCAAAGAAGAAAATACAAAAATCTTTGAAGGATAATTTTGCCACTAGTGGCGACGAGTTCAGTATAAGACCGATTCACATTGGTTGCGGGCTAGTCAGAGTCGAGGTTGTTAGAGTGAATTGGAGGGATGCGAGGGAGGGACTAAGTCGGAGCTGCAACTCTCGATCCCTGTTTGGCCAGTGCATCATCTTTTACATCGTGAAGCTCATCCCCAAATTGAAAGAGAAAGTGAATGGTGGAAGGAATTGGAAATAAAAATGTTGATAATGGAGGAGAGAGAAAGCTAAAGTTTTGGAAGTAAGTGAAGGTTTAAATAAACTAACAAAACCCCAGTAACACTGTAAATGTTTTACGAGTTAAATGGCTGGAGGAAGTAGGGCCTTTATTGGTAAACGACAATGAACGTCAAAGTTACGAATGTGTGACTGAGGTAATTTTTTATGATTTATTTTAAAGTTCAATTCAAAAAATGCTTGCAACTATTAACACAAATAAGTGGTTATACATCTATTAATTCATGTGGAAATAATTTTATTTTTTGTTTATGGCTTTTGTACAACTAATTTGCTTAGTTCTTCTTGATTGCATCTGATTTAGGACATAAAATTGCAATCAAATCAATGGCCAAGTTTACTCAGCAAATGGAAACAAAAAACTTAGAATAGAAAATCTAAAAAACAAAAAAACACTGGTAAGAGGTTGAAACTTTTTGGAAATCTCATGTTTGATCAAGTTTATGGTTGTCTAATTTGAAAATATAGAAGTTAAGCTACAAAAGAATAAGAGGAAGGTAACATGCGGAGGCTATTTTATACTTGGGTTGTATTGTTTAAATGCTTTGCTAATTTGATCAAGACTTTCCATTGTTGCTTTTTCTTTGCTATTTTTTTTTGGGGGAAGGGGGGCTTTTCCTCTTTTTTTAGGTTTCGAATGATAAAGTGAGCTAGGAGAACTAAGTTTATGAGAAAGCGAAAATGTAATTTTTTTCGAACAAATTAGCTTGATGACCTTTACACAAAGGCTGTTTTCAATACTGACCACATTATATATATATATATATTAAATATTAATTTTGATTTTATCTTTTCTAATCTAGACTTCGGAAAAGCCTAATATACCCCTATTAACTATTAAAAACAAATCAAGAAATAATATAATACCACAGTCCACAGAACATGTTTAAAAAATAGAAAATTTGAAGACATTCTTCTTTGTCATCGTCTTCTCCTTCTTCTTCTTCCTTAGGCCTATTTTTCTTCTTCTTCTTTCTTAGGCCTCTAAAATAGGCCTGAATGTAGAGCACCCAATTAGAGTCCTGTTGAGTTTATTATCGCCATTGCAAAGATTACAACCGCTAATCAACTTCTTCTTTCCCTCTAGCACAAAAATGGCTTGGACAAAAAATCCTTCCTTTAGAGCCAGAGAACCGGAGTCAACATCCGAATCAGAGCTAGATAGGAAGGCTTCTTGATCAGATAGATCAGGCTTTGAGATGGATGGGTTAGCAATACAAGATGAGGTAAAAGTTTACTCTTTGGTGCTGGGCTGAACGATTATGTTATCATATTTTCAATTTTTTTTACTTTTTATTTTCTATTATTGTTATACTGTTATTCACTTTTGATCTTAATTTTAGTAATCAGAACAATTGTTATTTTACTGTGGCTTAACACATTATGAAGATATCCAAATACATTATGAATATAGCAAAGTAGGGAAATGTAAAATTGCACTTTTGGAAGGACAAGTGATGGAATACTTATGTCTTGAATTAATCTTTATAAGATTTATACAATGAAAAGAAAGAAATTCTAGTTTTCATATTAAAGTAAAGTGAAGTTGGTTGAGCAAGTCTTTCATACATAGTAATTTGCTTAATTTTGTGATACTCCTTAGACAAACAATTGGGTTTTCCTTAAACTTGGTACTTATAATGAAAAACTAATTACACCCTAATCATTGGAGGCCAAAGTCGCATTTATCTCATTGTATGATTGAATTGGAGAAATTTTATTTAGTTTTAGATTCAAATTCTAGAATAATGATTGGAATTGCTATGTTTTTTATTCATTAATCTACTCAATATACTTAGTAAAAGAATAAAGCATATATTTTTTAAATTAGCTCATGTTTAAAATTGTGTAGGTTGAAAAAGAGAACACCCAACCCAATAATCATCATGTAATTTTCATTTTGTAGTGAAGTTTGTTGTATTTTAGTTTTGATACTCCAAATCCAACTGAGTTTGACTGGTCCATTCAGGTTTTTCTAAAGTTGTCTTGAATTTTTGTGGAAACCTGATTAGGTCCATTTGAGCTCGAATGGATTCAGTAGAGTTCTTAATTCAAAGAAGTGTCTCAATTAGATTTGTTAGAGTTTGATTAGGTCTAGTCAAGTTTAATACGGGCTTAATGACTTTTTAAATGATGTTTTTTTTTATTATTTTGAGTGATGTTTTTTAAAATAGTTTGGTTGGGACTAGTTAAGTTTATTGTGACACTCAGCTATATTTAATTGTTGGTTAAAGATGTCCCTTATCTTATATTTTGGAGCCAAATGAGCATTTTGCATGCAAAATATCCACCAAGTGTCCTTTGGCTCAAATTGTCAACTATATGATGGAGGCACTTAAGGAGGATCTAGAGGACTTACAATGGTTCAAGGAACAATCTCTATTCGGTCACTTTCTTAATGTACTAGACCATTACGAACATTCGAGCTAAGTGAGTACACTCTATTATAGATCATCTCTAAAGAAAAGGCGGAGGCATTTGAAAAATATTTAAATTCAAAGATGTAACACCTATTATGTGTGGTGTTTTAGGGCATACACGTATTTTTTTTGAAAAAATTCTTCACCTCATAGATGGCTGGAGAGTAAGGTGAGTCATATGTTTTTGTATTCATAATTTCTACCGATAACTTACTTTTGACATTAATGAAGTATATAGTTGATTTTTTTTTTCAGTATCTAGAGGGGGCCATATTCATATTAAAGAAACGATAACAAAAGTACCCAGATGTGATCAAATAAGACTCTATCATTGTACACAAAAAGTTTAGCCAACTCGCATTGAGAAACTTCAATGCCATTTAGACACTCTTGACGTGGTATTATTGTGATATATCAATGGAGTTTCTCCCGACCTTTAGAGCTGCCTATGGAAAGGTGCACGAAAATTGTATATGATTTTGAACTTAATGGACAATCATTGGCTCACTATTAAAAAAGATTTAGAGGTGTTAGAGATGATAGTTTTTATAGTAATATTAAGGCGACTACTGAAAATAATATAGATGAGATAATGTTGCCACTTTGTACCATCATCCCAGTAATGCTTAAGATATTTGGACATTTTGAACATATAACAAATAATTTATACAATTCATGGCCGTACAAGCATCCATTAAACATCCCCCAAAACTCGAGGTACCTATCTTCATTAATTTGTTTTTAATTTTGTTCATTTTACGACAAAATGTAAGAAACTAATCATTTTAACAAATAATAGCAGTGACTATAGTGTGTATGCAATCAAGTTCATTGAGTTTGACATGTAAGGCCTTCCATTTCATTGAATTGATGATAATGATACAATGGCATTTTTCTGAAAGAAGATGGATGTTGATATTTTTTATACTGATTAGGACCCATAGTTTACCTTCTTTATATGTACCTATATTTTTTTTGGAATCATGTGACTAATGTATAATTGGAGCAGGTTATTATCTATCAAAATTTTTATTCATAGTTATTTCTAGGATACTTTTCTTCTCTTTATCTAGGTTGTGCTCGATGAGTCTATTTATGCACAATTGAGGCCACTCTAATCATTTATTTACACTCCATTTTCCCCAAAATAGACTAAATCAATTAAAATTTGAATGATAGTAATTCATGTTTTGCTCAATTGGATCCATTTATGCCCAACTTGGTCTAATCGAGCTCCAATAAAACTCGACTTAGTCTAATTATACTCCAATCAAGTCCACTCAGGTTTTGCATATTGGTTTAATATAGAGTATTATGAACTCGACTGGTTCTATTTATGCCTAACTAGGTCTAGTCAATCTCTAATAAAACTCAACTTAGTCCGATTATACTCCAATTAGGTCTACTTAGGTTTTGCATATTGTTTTAATATGGAGAATTATGAGCTCGACTAACTCTATTTGTACTCAACTAGGTCCGATTGAGCTCTAATAAAATTGGACTTGGTTTAGCTATGTTCCAAGCAGGTCCAATTAGGTTTTGTATATTTTCTTAATATGGAGCATGATGAACTTGACGGGGCCAGTTATGCTTCAATCAGGTCCAGTCAGATGGTTTATAAATCATATAAAATAAGTCATTTTTATCTTTAAATTGGGATATTTTTTAAATGAAAATTATACTTTTAATAATGTTTGTGAAAATAATAAGTTTGTAGAGTGTTTTTTAAATAATATTCTAGATGTTAGGAATTAAAATTGAAAAAAATGTAAACAAACTGAAATTTTATTGACTCTTTATCTTAGATAGCTTAGACTTGATTTCCATATTTATTATATACCTAATTGTAATTCTTAAAATCATTTCTTTCTCATCCAATTTCTTTAAAAATTCTTAACAAAGATTTATAAGCTTAATTTAGTTATCTTGTATGCAAACCTCTAGTCAAAATATACAAGATTTGTTACAAGTAGTCTACCATATATCTTTACAAATATTATTTCATTCAATCAAGTTATAAAATGTAATTTGTAATTTAAAATAATAAATAATGTAATTATTTTACCCTATGTAATATTTGTTGTTCCTAATCCTTTCGATCCTTATGAATGATGTAATATTTTATGTTAATAGATTACAAATAGGCTATTGATACAAATTAGGTTCACTCTCAATTGGATCCAAACTTAAATAGGTTTGATTAGGATGGAATCGTTCAATCAAAGTAAGGTGGGTTCGCTCAATTCGACCCAGTTGTGCATAAATAGAGCTAGTTGAATTCATAAGAGTCCATATTAACACATTATAGACTATCTGATTGGACTTGATCGGAGTATAACTGGACCCATTCAAGTTTTATTTGAGCTCAACTGGACCTAGTTGGGCACACATAAAGCCCTTTGAGTTCATAAGAGTCTATATCAAAATATTCTAGAAAACCTAACTGAACCTGATCAGAGTATAACTGGATCTATTTGAGTTTCATTTGAGCTCGACTGAACCTAGTTAAATACACATAGAGCCAGTCGAGTTCATAAGGCTCCACATCAAAATTTTTTGAAAAAACCTTATTGGACCTCATTAGAGTATATCTAGACCCAATCAAGTTTCTTTTGAGCTCGATTGGGCCTAATTGAGCATAAATGAAGCTAGTCGACTTCATATAAAGTTCATATTAAAACTTTTTACAAAATTTGACTAGAACAAATTACAGTATAAATGGATCCTATCAGAGCATAAATATATGTAAAATGACTCGATTGGACCTAGTTGAACACGAATGCAAGTCGAGCAAAACCTATTCTAATACATAATATATGATATATAAAACAAGTGGCCATGTTCTGATACATAATAAATAATACATAAATCAAATACATAATATAAGTATTCTTCTAAACAATATTACATATATCGAAGAGTGCACTTCTTCTTAGTACGTCCAAGACATCCGCATAACTCGCACCTTTTTCTACTTCTTTTGCCTTCACTTTCTGAAGGAAATCTTTGCTCCTTTAGTCTATCGTGCTTCATAGGTTTTGGTGGAGGTAATACCTCAATCATGACTTCATCTTTAGGAATATCCCAATTCTCTTATGGAGGTACCAAGTAATTTGTCTCTGTGTAGGTCAGTATCCAAGTTGACAACTTATAGTAGTCATAACACAATTCATGTACTTACACATTTTCTACCTTGCATGCTACTATGGCATGCATACAAAGAAGTGTATCAATGTCAAAGACACGACATGAGCAACATCTTTGACCGCAATCAACCATTGCATCATTACCATTTCTAATCTCCTCTGTTATCACAATACCATCATTACCATCATTACCTCATACTCAAATCTATTATATTGGATTATCTTTATTCACAATGCCTACTTGAACCTTTCTCTCATAATCTCCTCTGTTATCACAATCAATGATGTATCCGGTGTTTCAATAGATATTGCAGTGTTCTGTTGTTTGTTGAACCACTCGGATATTTTTTTTAATAGCATTGTTGGGATATTTGTCCTAAAAAGCATATTTCTAATTTTACCCTTTTAGTGTAAACAACTTTCTCTTATATTAAATTATGATATTTACTAGATTAAACTGTCTCAATTGAATAGTTTATTTATCTGAAAAAATATGATTAAGCATTAATTATGGGGAGATTTATTTCTTTATCTAAGTATAAATTAATTAGTTCACAATCTGTAAAAATAAATATGGAATACTTTATTTACTAAAGATCGTAGTGTTTATCTATTTCAATAGGAATGATGTGTCTCAGATTATTAAAGTATTTGACTTTTGATAGAAACTCTAGTACAACATAGATAAGTTATATGTATTGAATTGGACCAGGTAACATAAAGAATTAGAGTGTTGTAACTCAATTCTTAGTATTACTACAAAGTAGCTCTTAGCATATAGATCTTAATCCTTGATATTTGATTGAACTTGCTTTCATAGGTTGTAGTCTTTTGATTTGTTAAAAAAATAGCCTTTGCGAAATTACAGGTGAACTCTAGTACATTGGAGGTTATAACTTATGAATTAATGGGAACACCAAATAGTTGAGGATACTATATATTAATGTCACTTTAAGGTCTTTCAAGATTTATGAAATAATTAAATTTAAGATCTTAGTATTCACTTTGTGAATTGGTTGATAATTTTAGCTAAATAGCGATTGAAAATAAAATTATCTATAATATTATTCCTTGATAGAAAGATAGTAACTTAAATGTAAATATACATTGGAGGGGTATTACAGTAATTTTACTTATCCAACTATGGCATTGTATAGATATCCTATATGTGGTATAGAATATGCTAGATAGATCGATTAATCAAGGCTAATTCATTAAATCTCTATAAAAGGCATGACATTTAATCTAAGAGTGTATTATTAGGCCTTTAGTGGAGTGTCCCCTTACTAATAGTATTTATATAAATACCATAATAAGGGTTATCATGTATTTATCATACTATTAGAGCTTAGATTATTTAGATCCATTAGGTTTTTTTGTCTAACTCAATAAAGCTCATTAATTAATTAGTGGTATTTGTGAAATTAGTTTCATGAAACTGTATAAAATAATGATTCTACACAAAAGTTAATATTTTTATAAATAAGTTACATGAGTTAGACATATTTATAAAAATACACCCATAGCACAAATTAGAGAACAAATCCAATCCTAGTTGGACTGGGATTAGCAGTTTTAGGCCCCATATATATAAGATACATGAGAGAAAAAATTTTGGGCCCCATATATATAAGATACATGAGAGAAAAAAATTGCTTAGTCCTAACATTAGTGCCACACACATAAGGCAGAGGGAGAGAGAGAGAGAGAGAATTCGGCCAAGGCTGAGAAAGAGAGAAAAGAAAGTTTCCTGCAATCTCATAGTCTCATTTCACGTCTCAGTGTTCTAAAAGATCAAGAAGGTGTTCTTGATCATTCTCTAATGAAGGATTCAACTTGGTCCCCACTCACCTCATCAACTTAGAGCCAGAGCACAGACAAGAAAATCCAGGATTAAAGATTTGATAACCATGAGCAAGGAGATGAATGAGGAGTACACTACATGAGGTAAATCCTAATCTCATCTCTAGGGTTTATGTATCTAGATTTGATTTATATTATACATGATCTTGTATATAATATATGCATATCCTATAGTTATGAAAACTTTTTTCATGTAAACATTTTAAAAATTAAATCTGCTAACTTTTCTACTGCGTTCATGATGTGATCATGTATTTTCCATAATTTGCATGCATGTATGATTTTTCCTAAGTGTTAGGTCAATTTATCAACAAGAATTTAGTAATGCAAGTATTGTGTATTCTTTCGCATATTTCATCACTCCATTGATCATTTCAAAGCCAATTGTGGTCATGATATTATATCGAGAACCTATAAAGTGAACTCTTGCCCATTTTGTCACATCAACATGGGCAGAATCCTCAAGATACCTCACGGCTCCTAGATACCTATTTTAAAGTTTATTATAGAGCTTATTGAACTTAGATACTTGCATGTGCAGTTTCCTCAATTAGATTGACAACTCCTTTAACTTTGACATGATTTTTGATATTCTAAGAGAGATGCCACTTATAGAACCCGTGGTGTGCCTTCTTATAAATTTCTTAAAGTCCTTTGATGATGCTTCTATGCCTATGTGAAATAATGACTAACTCCTCCTCATCTGGTATAAAATCTTGTAGCTTATAAAGGAACCAAGACCACAGAGCGTCATTCTCAGAGTCAACCACTGCCTAAGCAATAGGATATTAACGATAGCGATAAGCATTACACCCCTATAATCGCCCCTTAACCAAGTGAGGGACTCGTTCTTCCGGTCGACGTGCTTTTAGCTAGCTCATCAGCCTTCTGGTTCATTTCCCTGGGAATCTGTTCGATATTAAAGCTGCTAAAGCGGGCTTTCGCCCCCATTACTTTGGAAAAGTACCTATGTAATCTCGGCTCTTTTACTTCGAAGTCTCCCATGATCTAACCCATGACCAACTGCGAGTCGGTCATTACTGTGATGCTCTCTACTCCGAAATACAGGCCAGTTCAAGGCCTTGTAGCAGGGCCTCGTACTCCACCTCACTGTTCGTGGCTTGGAAGCTGAGCCTCAAGGCTTTCTCTACTCTAAGTCCTGTTGGGGTCTGCAGGACTATCCCGATACCTAACCCCAAGGCATTCGTGGATCTGTCGGTGTAGAGGGTCTAGGCTGAAGGGTGGCGAGGCTGAGACGTTTGAAGCGGATCGTGCAGCTCACCGAAAAATTTGATTTCCACCAGGAAATCCGCTATGACTTCCCCCTTCTTCGCTACTCAGGGCCGATACTCGATATCGTATATCCCCAGTTCGATGGCCCACTTAGTTAGTTGACTTGATAGGTCTGGTTTAGCCAAGATCTACCGGATGGGGAAATCCGTGTACACGGTAACAGAGTGTGCTTCAAAGTATTGCCTGAGTCTCTTCTTAGCATTGACCAGTGTGAGGACCAGTTTCTCCGCCATACTATATCGTGTCTCGGCGTCCAGGAGCATGCGGCTTGTATAAAACACCAGCTTCTGCTTGATGTCTTCCTCGATGAATAGTACGGCACTGATCGCTACTGCGGACACTGCTAAATAAGCATACAGGCACTCCCCCTCTGCCAGGGAAGCCAGGATGGGCGGGTGACTTAGGTACAGCTTGAGGTCTGTCAGTGCCTTATCCTGTTCCTCCCCCTAAACAACAGTGGAGCTTTTCTTTATGCACTAGAAAAAGGGTTGCATCGGTCAGATATCTTGGAGACGAACCGGCTGAGAGCGGCTATCTTCCCGGCTAGGCGCTGGACTTCCCGAATAGTCAAGAGTCTTTGCACGTCTGCGATAGAGGACAACTGGGTAGGGTTGGCCTCGATACCCCTTCTGCTTACAATGTGCTGCAGGAACTGGCCGGAGGACACCCCGAACGCACATTTTTTGGGGTTCAGACGCATCCGATATTGTCTTAGAATCTGGAAACATTCATCCAAATATCCCAGATGACCTGAAGCTTCTCTACTCTTTACGACCATATCATCTGTGACATCCCCCGATCCCACATGCGTACGTAAGGATATTCGTAAAAATATTTAGTGACATCGAGAGACGCCACTCGACTTAGAACTGATAAAATGGTGAAAATTTAAGACATTTTAAACTTTATGGGATAAAACGGGAAATTCTACTCATAATTATTCGTAGTCTAATTTATACATATATAGGTACTCACGAAGTGGACCTCTCATAAAAATATACATAATGTACACACAC
>JXTB01000047.1:497828-577090 GCA_002914805.1 Parasponia andersonii
TTCTAAAATGAGTACTCAAAATTATACACACATAAATAGCATTATTATATTAAAATGAGTAGGATGTTAGTATGTTATTATTGGCTCTTTTAATTGTGTGAGGAAAATGGGTGTCATTAGGAAAATCGGGATATCACATCATCGATATAGACTTCCATAGTTTTCTGTAGCTATCCGGCGAATATTTTGTTCATGAGTCTCTAGTAGGTCACCCCCACATTCTTCAAACCAAACGGCATGCGTCTGTAACGGTACAGGCCTCGCTTCGTGATAAATGCCATGTGGATCTGGTCTTTCTCGTACAGGGGAATCTGGTTGTACCCCGAGTAGGCATCCAAAAAACTCATTCTGTTGAATCCTGTCGTTGCATCTACTATCTGGTCGATCTTTGGCAGGGGGAAGCTATCCTTCAGGCAAGCCTTGTTCAAGTTGGTGAAGTCTATACAAGTTCGATCGTCACTATTCTTCTTCTTCACTACCACCGGGTTGGAGATCTAGGACGGGTATACGCATTCCATGATTAGGCCGTTTTCCAATAGCATCTCTACCTCCTTGTTGATCGCCCTGTTTTTCCCTGGTGCGAACCTTCAGGGTCTCTGCCTGACCGAAAGGAAATTCGGGTCTATGTTCAACCAGTGATAGGCATGTGCAGGGTCAATCCCAGGCATGTCGTCGTGGGACCAAGCAAAGATGTCTTCGTTCTGCCTAAGGAATCCCAACAGCTCGTTCTTTTCCTCTTCGGGCAACAGGGCCCCAACTAATATTACCTTCGTCGGCTCTACCTCTTTCAAAAGGACCGCCATGAGCTCCTCAATCGTAGACTCTGGTCCGTCAGACTCCTCCTCGATCTATTTCATGTATGCTGGCAGGCGGTCCTTTGATTGCTCTTCGTCCCTCGTCGGGACGTTCTTACTCGTACCGGGTCCTTTCAGGGCCGTTGAAAAATATTTCCTCACAGAGGCCTGGTTTCCTTTGATGTCTATCGTATAGGTACTGTCCTTTGATTGATATCTTAAGACCAGGTGGAGGGTGGAGGCAACTCCATGCATGGCGTGGATCCATCCTCTCCCCATGATGACGTTGAAGGAGGATGGGCAGTCGATAAAGACAAAGTCCAAGTCCAAGCATCTCTCTGCCACACAGACCTTCAAGGTCACAACGCCCAAGGGGCTGACCTTGGTACTATCGAAAGCGAACAGTGGCTGACAGGTTGGTCTGAGCATGTTTCGATTCAAGCCCATGTTCTCGAACGTGCTGAGGAACAAGATATCGACACTGCTTCCACTGTCGATCAGGACCCTTCCGACCAACGCGGAGTCGATTTGTAACTTAATCACCTGGGGGTCATTGTGTGGCAGGCGCACCATGGTCAAATCTTGCTGGGTGAAATTGATGGGGGTGGTAGAGGTGCAGCTTTCACCCAACCTCAAATGGTTAACAGAATGTCCCATCCCCTCAGGCGCTTCACCCTCTCCTCGGTTTTTCTTAGGCACTTTTCCTTCCTTTCCTGACCCTGGGTCTGCTCGGGTCTACCCACGATGGTCGGCACTATCCTCAGGGCCTGGTCTCCTGACCTGGAGGCCTGGTTCTGCTTGCCTTTGTCGGGCATAGTGGCGTCTTCCCGCGGTTGGATTCCGCCAGTCTTTACATACTGCTTCAATTTGCCGGCATGAATCGCCACCATGACCTGCACGTAGAGGTTGCGGCAGTTGATAGTGTCATGTCTGTGATCTTTGTGAAATTGGCAGTACTTATTCCTGTTTTTCATGTGCTCAGGAACATTGGATTTGGGTAGGTCTTTGAAAATGCCCCTATCCTTGTTTTGGAGGTAGATCACATCGATCAGCGTGTTGAGCTCGTACTTCGGTAGCAGGTCACGGGACACCTTCCTCCTCTTGCTGCCTTCCTGACTGCCCAGGGTGGGGGATTCTTGTTTTAGAATCGGCCCTCGGTCTGGCACAGGCCTCTTTACCCCTTGCAGGGCTGGGGTTTGTGCCAGCACAGTTGTTATCGCGGCGGATGCCTTAGGTATTTTTTGGCGACTTTCCAACACCCTGAATACCCCTTCTGATTTGGCTTGGATGTTTGTCATATCGTACAGAAGGTTCAAGAGCAGGTGGTCCGACAACATCGATCCTAGTTGCAGTCCCCTAACGAACGAGCTCACGGCTAGGACCGAATCGGCATTATGCACTAAGGACATTACCTCCAGGAAATGCGTCAGGTATTCTTTCGGAGACTCGTTGACAGTTTGTTCCAGCCAGTCTAGGTCTCGCATGGTTTTCTGCTACCTCCGGGCACCCGCGTACTGCTTCAAGAAAAGTTTGCAGAAATCTTCGAAGCCGTTTATGGATTTCTCTGGAAGCTGTCTGAACCATAATAGGGCCGATCTCGCCAAGGTTGTGGAGAATACCTTATAGGTTATAGCTTCCTCTTCCAAGGCCATTTTCTGCTGAAAATGATATATGTGATCGAGGGGATCGGTTTTCCCCTCGAACGGCCTGAAGGTTGGAGTAGTGAAGTCTCTCGGCTTGGGCTCCATCTGGATCCAATCGGCAAAGGCCGTTCGGCCGATCCCTCGCACAGTTTGCTCGGCCAGGTCATCAGGGGTCTGGCTCTGATGGGCCCCGAGCCTTTTACTCAGCTCTGCCATCATTTCTTACTTCTAGTTGGGAAGCACACCTTTAAGGCTTTCTTGGTGTCTTCTGGCTTCCGCCGCTCCGGCTCAGAATAGCCTTATTCAGCTTTGTTGCTCTCCCTGCATTCGTGATCAGGATGGGGCGGGCATTTCCCTCGGTCTCTTGTTGGACTTCTGTGTCGAAGTCTTCCCTTCACTCGCTCCTGGCTTTGTTTGCCAGCAGCCCCTCGAGGCGAGCGTTATCCCTACGCACCTCTGCGACTTCATCTTTTAAGCCTATGACGGCTTTATGAGCAATCTCTATTTTCCGGCTTGCTTCTGCCAGTGCGGCGAGCATCTTGTCCAGCTTTTTCTCCAGTCCAGGCTGCGCTCCCTGGAGCTTCCTTCGACATCAGGATGTGTGCTTCTGGTTGTCATTCTTGAAGGTGCCATCTTCCAATGCTATATGGCTTCTTGTTCGAGGAGAGTGCAATCGTGAGACTCCGACTCTTCCTCTCGCACTCAAAGAAAAATAGTAACTTCCCATAAACGGCATCAAACTGTTGGAATAGGTCCTGCGGCTAGACTCTCTTTTTGGGCGTTGTCTGCACCCGCAGAACGTGGCTCCACCCTGCCAACCGTGAGGGCACCTTTCCCCTCGACTGGGCATGCCCCCAAAGTAGTAGTGGCAGGGACGGAGGAAAGCTGGGCGCCGCCGAGAGCACCGTCGGTGACAGTGGGAGGTGGTGCATCCCCTCTTGACAGGCTGCTACGCACAAACCTTCTTCTCCTAAGAAGGGTCAGCGTGGCCCCATCATCATCGCTGTCAGACGAAGGGGCAACCCTGCCCATCTTCTCCACCGGACCCTCTTCTTCTTTAGATGAGCCAACCTCGTGACGCCACTTTATTGGGACCGGAGGAGGGGAAGACAGTCGAGATTTCAATCTCGGAGCTCACCCACTGAGCTCGGCAATCTCCTCACCGAGGCAAGTAGCACCCGACTTCGAACTAGAGTCAGGGGTGGACGAGGTAGTTGCAGCAGACCCCCCAGGCAGACTTAGGGGCATCCCCTCGCCATATACGGCCCGTGTGACCGATGTTTCCCCAGACGGAGGTCTGCCTGCATCGGAGCGGGGGACCATGGGCGCTTCATCTTCTGAAGGCACTACGAGATGACGGCCAGTGGTTGCCTTGGGGCGAGCCTTATGCCCAGCGGTTCCCCCCTTGATAAGGGAGTAGTCTGCCGATGGGCCCGCCTCATAACCTGTAAAGAACAAGCAACATGTTTAGATCACGGCCATAACCCGATCGACAAAGCTCAAGGATACGGAAATGAACCCACCTCTAGCCCTCTTAGGGGCGGCGGCTTCCTCTCTACGGAGCCTGACGTACTCTTCGGCCACGAACCTCACAGCTTCTTCGAGCTCGTGGCTAGTCGGCACCACCAGGTCGTTGTAGCCCGCCAACTGGCTTGTAGCCGTAACCTGATGACCCACCATGGCGATGCGATCGTGCTCATCCCGGCGGAATCGGTTTAGGACAGAGGCATCAAGTCAGCTCTGCAGGTGCTTTGTGATAACCCAGGTGTCCAGAGGGAAGGGAAGGTATGAGACCATCCTGGGCATCATATTCATCACCTGGGGGTTGAGGGTGGCTGGATGTGTCAACAGTCCCCAGGAGATCCGAAGATGACGATCCCTTCCAGGCCTTTGAGCCACCCCACCGACAAATGCGGCTCAAACCTATTTTCTTCTGCAGAGGCTGACAAGACAAAATAACGTGAGCAATAACAGACAAGGAGAACGCAGACCCAAAAATCACGACCTAGTACTTACTCTGCAGGAAAACTGAGAGAATTTGGAAGTGCTCTTCATTCACCCAAGGGGAGCACCACGCCCCTCCAACGGCGTATAGCCTAGAGTGGGAGTCCTATTGCTTGTCTGACCTCGGCAAGCCCCAGAAAATGTGACATCCCGGGAGCATTTGAAGGTAAAAGGTGGGATAGGAACTCTTTTTGGGGATGAGGAGAGTTTGTAAGCATAAAAGACCACCTCCAGGTCGATATGCAGGTTATAAAGAACTGACAGGGCGGAGAGTCCCATCAGAATCATGATCCCGTTTCTATTTAACTGCATCGGGTGGATCCCCGTCAAAGCGAAAAATTGGTGGATCAGAGGAGGAAGAGGGAATTGCAGCCATTCCAGATATTTTCTTCCCAAAATAATAGAGCTTTCAGGGGCAGAGGGATGTAGATACCAATCTGTGGGGCCCTCGACCCTTTGTAGTGTGACTCCGTCGGTGAGGCAGAGCTGTCTCCTCAGCGAATCTAACTCCGAGTCCACGACGGGGTGCAATTCCTGATCTTGATTCGAGGCCATCGTTCTGGATACGATCGAAAGAGCAAAAGTCTCTAGAAAGGAGAGAAGTCGGAAACCCTAAGATTTTACGAGGTTGGAATAATTGAAGATTTTAGTAAAGTAGCAAATTAGCGTAAATGCAGCTTTTATAGAGGGGGAGCCGGAGAGTTTTTCTGGAAAAAGGGAGAGCAAAAGAGACCGAACAGTCGGAACTTCGAAATTTAAAAAATTTTGTGACATGGGATGGCGTGCCTCCGTGTCGGCAAGGGAGAGCCACGCGTATCCCTCAAATTGGAAGAACGGAGAAACGATATCCCCACTTGATGGATACGAATCCATCAAGTGGGGAAATGGGGGCCGTTGTAGGGCCCATTCCCAAATCATACACTACGTGGACGATTAAGTGGCAGAACAGGTCACAAACGGGGCCCACCGTCCGACATGTGTCGAGAGTGACTAGCTAAAGGCCACGCGAGTTACACGTGGTACCACATCGGCCATTGGGCTGCCCGAGGTTAGAGCCGAGCCCATCCCAGACCCTAGATGGACTCGGCCTCGTCTGATTCTTACCTCGACAGCTGGGGGTCGGAAGCCCCAAGGGTCTTCCACCAGAATACAATGGAAAGTAACTCACAGCTCCAGACCCAGACAGAGCATTTAATGCGATCTTGAGTAGGTGTGCGCAGGGGGCAAGTCGTCCTGACAGAACAGCGATTTGTCCAAATCTCGCCCTGACAGACTCGAGCCATAGGGGACGGTAGAAACTAGGCTACAACAGTGCAGGGGGGATCACGGTAATCTCGGCTCGTGACCTCTGGAGAAAGTCTTGAGGAAAAAGGTACTCGATCCTGAGATTGAGAACCAGGAGGTTCACAATTTCAGGACTATATATATATGAGCCATATGTCCCCAAAAGGGAGGCATGTACGCATACAAAAAGAAACATTTAAAAGTTCATAAGGAAGAAAAAAGACATACTCATACAGAGAAAAACTGAATCTTTGCTACTCAATATCAGGGGTAAATATCTGACTTAAGCATCGGAGAGTCTTTGCATGTAGCCATCCCGGCCTCTCCGACCCTGCCTGAAATCAGAAGTTCTTTGGGATAGCAAGAATACGTGGACAGTTGGAGGATACAACACCGGCAGTTCAAAGACACGTGGATAGCTGGTGGAAACTGCTCCAACACCAAGTACCATCCACTATAATAACTTTCCTCATGCAACGAAATTTGTATTTGACTATGTTAGCATTGGTAACCTTTACATGTGTGATTGTGCCAAGATTCATCTTTAGAACCATATACAAATAAGTTAGGAGTAATCAAAAACTCAACTCTGGTGAACCTCTTAGAAAGTTGTGAGTAAGTTTTTTCCCTTTCCAACCTTTCTAATATGTTATTAGAACATGACGATTTTAGATCATAGTCATTATTGCTTTTCGAGTCAGTGTATCCTTTTGACCTTCAAAATGTGATTTCACCATCTCTGCAACTATTGCGAAACTTGTTTGTCTGTGCTTCCACTTTTGATTGAGAAGGGAGCAAGTATGGTATTACAATATTTTCGGATAAAAAATTCTATGAGTTTTCAATCTTTCTTGCTATTGGATTGTCTATTTACATGTCGTATCAATACATTTCGTTAAGTATAATAACTTAGGAGATTTCTTTATTTCTATCTCAAAGCAAGCCGTAAGAGCAATGTCATGCAATTTATTTTTCACTTCATCTTTGTTAGTAAATTCCTGACCAATTGCCAAATCTGGCTCGTCCGTGAATCTAAAAGGCTTGTCAGTAAGGACATCATTTATAGGTTCATAATTTTCTAAGACTATTAAATCTACCTCTGGACTTTGATAAAATTCCGCATAGCGTGGGGTTCAGTTTAATGTCGTTGCATCTACAATAAGATGATGTATAGTGCTAATTCTGACCTTCTCGCTAATGTGCCCCAATGCAGAAGCTGCATCGCAAACATTTTCCTCAACATAAAAGTCACCATCGATGTTATTTGACAATATTGGAATATTTTTATCTATGCATCCTTCTACAACTTTATCATATCCATCTTTCTCAACGAGCTCTACGCATAGAGTTTTCTTTCATTTGTTCTCTCCAACGTCAAAAAGATACTCAATAACACATTCATCAATCCATAAGGTAACTGGGGGCACCTTCTCTAAGTAACTTAGTTTCAATTCTGTATTATTTTGGTCCACACTAAGCCTCTCACATAATTTAAGCACTAAGTCAGAAAACTTAACAATAAATTTCTTAAAAACAATAACTATAGTTTCTATATTCTTTTGGGAACCACTTGTAAGACTTTTTATTCTCCTTTCACTTCTTATCATATTAAACATTACGAGTCATTTCTGCAAAGTAAATTTAATATTACTATTGATAAATATTGGTAGTCACAAAAAACCTATCAAAATATTTTAAAAAGATATTAAATAATAATAAATGAAGTAAGCTCTATTGGACCAACCGAGTTTGATTGGACCTATTCGAGTTATGTATCCATAGATAGATAATCCGAACGGGTCCAATTGAGCTCAACTAAAATCAGTCGAATTACATAATTAGTTTCCGAACGACTTTATTTGAGCTCGATTGGAGTTCCAATCTAGTTATTTACACTTTCATAAAGTACTCGAATAAATCCGAATGGGCTTGACTGGACACCAATCGAGTGCTACTGTTCATCTTTTTTCCAAGAATCATATTTCTCACCAAAAATTAAAATGCAAACTCAAATCTACACTATTAGGCCCATATTTTTTAAAATTAATCTTCTGACCATGGAAAATTGGTTACAAACACAACTTTAACTTACAACCCGTAAATCTTAACTTATTTTGAACAAAATTTCATAGATTTGAGGTAGTGTATTTGATATTATACTATGTGAAAAGTACCTGTATTTGTGCTTGCTTCCAAAGCTTGTAGACTCGAATTCATGCTTGCCTCAATTATTAGGAATGGTTAGAAAGTCATATCCAGATGATTACAGAAGATATGAACAATGGAGAAGAGATATTGCAATCTTTTTTCCTGTGCTAAGTGCTCGAATAGCTGGGCTGGAACAACAATTGCATTTTTGTTGTTTCTTTTTTTTTCATGGCTTTTTTTGTTTTATGAATTACCATTATTAATTAATGGTATTATAGGAAAGGTATATATTCTATTATTGTGGAGGTTATGAGTCTAATAAACACTTTTAAACGGTCTTGCTGCAAAAACAAAGTCATTTAAGGTCCAGAAACAAAATGGTCCTTTTTTTCCCTGTAGAGTCAGATACTGAGATTGATTAGCATATAAAAGATTTGTTTTACCCTTTCCAATGTATGCCCCTCTAAATGGGTCACATGGCATGCACATGGGAGTTTGACGACTAAATTTGACAAATTTAGATGGTAAGATCTTAAGTGTTGCTAGACTTTAAGTTTAGGGATTTATGTGCTAAAAAAAAAAAAAAAGAACGAGGGCTTATGTGATACTATTGTAAAAGGTTGGAGGCTCCATACTATTGCTAACCTCCCAAACTATTTAAAAATTCAATTGCTTATATCACAAAAATCATCACTCCGTCAAGCAAATTAATAGAAACATGGTGCATACTTATCATCATATTTAAGTTTAAAGGGTGATTTCGTAATTAAGCATGTTTGATGAGTTAAGGGTTTGATTAAATGTGAACTATAGTCAAAATTGAAACGAAACTTAATAAAAAAATTGCCAAAATGCGATAACAAAAATACGAATGGTTGTCGATAGATTAAAGGGAGTAAAAGTTTCACCATTTTTTGCTGAAAAGTGTTAGTATTTATCTTAACATTTATGTCGAATTTCTTTGAGAAAAGGACATATGTAGGACTAATTTGGGTCAAAATGTCTTTTCTTTACATTTTTCATACAAATTTACACTTTTAGGAGTATCAAAGATATTAACCTCTTGAACTATGAAAAAATCTTAAATAATGGTCCTTTCGTAGTCAAGAAGCGTTTGACCCATGGTCAAGAAGTCATTGATGCTATCAAAATGTTATTTTAGAAAAAATGCACAAAAAATTCATATGGGCTCAATTTAGTCATTTTCTCATTTTTTTTTGTTACAATTAATGATTGAAGCATATATCTAGACCTTTGGCTAAAAAGTTCTCGTGTATATATATAATTGACCAAACATAACCAAACACTCCTCTTGAACTTAGCCCAATGCTCAAGTTTTACTTACTACTCAATATCTTTCTCAAGATAATTAGAAAAAAAAAAAAAAAAAGTTACTATTTTTTGCATACAGAAGAAGGAGACGAAAAAAAGGCTCTAAATAGACATTGGAGAAATATAAATGGCATCTTATTAATATTTGGATAGGGTTAATCCATTTCGATTCAATTTTTCAATAAATACTAAGATTATGACACCTATTGTTTTTCCTCCCCCCCTTTTTTGGCATGAGAGGATGATGATTTAGTGAAATATAGGTAAAATTAAAACTTTCAATAATTTGTGGGAAATATTGATATTTTATATAATTTGAGATACACACAAATGAAAAACAAACATTCTCTCTCTCTCTCCCTCCTTTTTTTAGTAAAGCAAACTCTTTTAGTAAAGCAAATAAAGAAAGAACTTCTTAGGCATCTTCTTAGGCATACTAGGGCTAACAATCTATTATACAACACAATAAAACGACTCGAAATTTATACAAAATTAGCGGATTTAGATTTAACATAAATGGATTCGGGTCATTTTCGGGTTGAATCTGCGTGCCGATTTAATAAATGGATTAGGTTTTGATTAAACCCGCTAATTCGAAAGTATTTATAATTATAGACGTTTTTTTTTTTGAGAATTTGTCATTTTGGCTTGTATAATTGCTATTCACTAATTCAACCCACTTATTTAAGCCCAAACCAAGAGTAACCCTAATGACCTCGTTGACTCACACATTCATTCATCTTTCACAATTATCCGATTCATACACTTAGATATGTGCTCTCCCTCTCTCTCTCTCTCCCTCTCACATATATCTCCATTCTTCACTCTCCACGTCTCTCACATCTCCATTCTTTTGCACTTAGATCTGCCTTGACCTCCATTGCTCCATGGTCCACTTTCACAACCACGTAGTCAACTCGTACCTCCATAGCTCCACCTCTGTGTAGCCCTACAGACAACTATCACAATCACTCTTCCACTGTCCATGGCTCTAATTCTGAGCCAGTACCGCCAATCACATACATTCACACTTTCTCTGTTTTCTCTTAGAGTTTTGGGTTTTGATTTTCTTTTTAGTACTTTTTGGGTTTTGATTTTGGTTGCTGAGTTACAGGTTAAAAAATCTCCTTTATGATTCTCTCCCTATTCTTTGTTGAGTTAGGAGGTTAAAAATGAATAATTATGGGCATGTTTGGTTCAACCATTCTATTCCATCCAAATGAATTACTTATTGGAATGTGTACTTATTTTAACAATTCCAATTTTCTATTCAAATGATCTTTTGGAATAGGTGTTGTTGGAAAGACTTAAGAAACATTACAGTTGGTAGTATTTTTAAAAATTTAATTTTCATTGAAAATTCCACCAACGATTTTTCAAAGATTCAATACAGTAGAAAAATAATCAAGAGTATTTTAATTTCATAACAATATCTTAGATATATGTTTGGCGATATATGTTGGTAATTATTTACGAAAAATGTGATAAAATCAAAGATGAGCAGAAGTATAGAAAACAAAATTTTTTTTAGATTATAATTTTTCATAAAACATTTTAGAATCTTTGTTATTATCTTAATATATACAAGAGTATCTCAACCAAAAAGTCTTCCTTTCTATGCACCAAGTTTGTAATTGTAGAGGTGAGTGGGCCTCATGATCTTGATAAACTTTAAGTGAGAATCCAAGAACTCTAATGGTCACCAATGGTGGCGCCAAGAATTTTTCTCTCTCACTTTTCTCATAGCTTTCTAAATCACCCGCTAAACTAATGAGTCAGGAGTACTTAACATTACACACAAAGGAGGGGGAAGGAGCCTTTTATAAGCTCCTTCCCTTGAAAAAATTTGGCCAGCTCTAATGGGCTAGGGATGGCAAAAATTCCTCTTGCCCTAGAGAGCCTACGGTGTGCTCTTAAAGCCTACCTTGATGTTCAACCTTTTTTTCCCTTTTTTGTAATTGTCCAGAAAACCATTTGAGCCCAATTGATCTCATACAGCTCAAGATATTGGCATAGGTTATGGATCCAAATAAACTTATTTAATTCAAACTCCAATAGATAAGGCCAAATTAAAATTAACTCTTAATACAGGTGGGCTTGTACTATTAATTCTAGACTTATTCCACTAAAGGTCCAAACTACACTTTTGAATTAAATAAATATCCTAAGATACTTTGTGATTAAAATTATATCTATTAGATAATTAATATATATATATATATATGTATATTCCTACATAAATACTGATAATTGGAGCTAGGTAAAATCACTATTTTGCCCCTCCAATTATATATTTCAATTTCTTTATACAAGACTATATTTAATGGATGACTAGACTTATAAAAAGTCTTCAATTAATGAAATATCCAATTTTGTTAATTACTTAGCTAAGATTTAAATTATCCAAGCTCTTATAGCTTTTCAAGATGGTATTTATTTCTCTATACTATAGAGTTGTAGATTCCATATCTATAAGCATATGTTCCCAATACCCATAATAATGCATTACCAAATTGCATGAGTCTAGATAGTCAATTTCTTTATCCGTACCTTCTAATATCTCAAAAAATACAAATTGTAAATATGAGTTCATCACCTATTTCAGGATTAAAAAAGATATATATTAATCATCTAGTTTGTGAGAATATGTTCTTGTCAACAACACTTATTACAAGAACATATTTTACATAGTTCATGTTTAATATTTACACACTAAGAATTTTTACACATGATCACACTAATATAGATTAAGATACTCTATAAAGGCACAAAATCTTGCAACACGATCTAAGAGAAGTGTTCAGCTTCTCTTATTAGTTGTGAACAATCTTATTTGATTTAATTAGAGAAAATATATCTTAACTTTAATAAAAAACTTTATTAAAATATCCCTCTAATAAATAAATCATAGAACCTTTATGATATTTACTATTTTACCAAAAATTAAAATATTATTACAAATACTATGCCTGAATTATTCTTTATTAAATATCAAAATATTCAATAAATATCCATAAATAATAAACAACTTTTAGGCATAATCCTAATAATCTCCCACTTGTACAAATAGTAATTTATTATATCTTTCGTATCCCTAAACCTATAAGGTAACTCTCAAAGCTCTTGCCAGACAGTGCTTTAGTCAATGGATCAGCTAGGTTATCTTCTGACGCTATCTTACACACAACCACTTCTTCTCAATTAACTATATCTCGAATGAGATGATGCTTCCTTTCAATATACTTCATTCTTTGGTGGCTTCTAGGTTCATTTAAATTGGAAACTACTCCACCATTGTCATAGTATAGAGTCAATGATTAACTAGCAAAAGGAATTGCTTGTAAATCTATTAAAAATTTCCAGAGCTAAAAAGCTTCCTTTACAGCCTCACAAGCAGCTACATATTCAACTTGCATGGTGGAGTCAGCAATATAAGTTTGCTTCACACTCCTTTAAATAGTAGCTCTTCTGCCAAGAGTAAAGATAAAACTAGAAGTTGACTTTCTGAAATCAGGATTTGATTGAAATTTAGAATCCGTGCACCCAATAGAAGTAAGGTCTTCTCCAAAATACACAAGCATATAGTTTGTAAATCTCTGAAGATACTTTAGAATATGTTTGGCTGTCACCCAATGTTCTGATCCTAGGTTTAATTGGTCTTTTTCTACAAAACCGTCTGGTTGTACCAGATAGATACTTTCATTAATATTTCCATTCAAAAACATAGTCTTGACATCCATTTGTCAAATCTCATAATTGAGGGTTGTGGTTATGGATAAAAGAATATGAATAGACTTTATCATAACAACAAGAGAGAAGGTTTCTTCGTAAGTGATTCTTTCTTTTTGGGTATAACCCTTTGCTATGAGCCTTGCTTTGAAGGTCTCAACCTTCCTATCTATTTCTTTTTTCTTTTTTTTCTTTTTTTCTGTTGTAGACTCATTTGTACTCTTTAGGTTTTACTCCTTTGGGTAGATCCTAAGTTTCCAGATATGATTAGAGTACATAAACTCTATCTCAGATTTCATAGCCTTTTATCACGAGTTAGCATCGATATCTTTCATAGCAGAGTTCTAAGTTTTGAGAAAAGTGTACTAAAAGTTCTAGGTTTTAGGTTATTTTACTTATTTTGTTTTTTTTGGGGGGAGGGGGAGGTAATCTGGGTTTGCCTTGATGGAAAATTGTAGCAGTATTTCACTTTTTTTTTTTTATTTATTGATTGAAATTGGTGTGTATATCAAAAATTTGGGTTTGTGAAAGTAGTAGTTGTTTTCTATTTTTTTATGGATGGTAACAAAGTATTTGATAAAATGCTTATGAGAAAATAATGCAATAAAGATGTAACATAAATTTGTTTCTAGTATTTATTATATGTTCAATCAGTTTATAACAAAGCAATGCTTGTATTTGAAATTATTTTCAAAGGCTATTATAAAGTCTCATTGCTTAAGTATCAATAAGTGAAGATGGTTAAAGATTTGTAATAGGCAATGTGGTTATGGATTGAAGGCAGAAATCAAGATTTGTCAAACATTTGAAAATCCAAGTAGCCTATTATTTAGATCCCCCGAGGGAACTTGTCATTTCTTTGAATGGTGGAGGGCAATAGATGATAAGAAGTATTTCAGTGGAAATAAATGGGACATTCCAGCCATTGATACAAGTTAAATTAAACAAAGAGGGGGTGATAGTAGTGGTGGAGTAAAATTTAGTGGGAGGGTCTCCAATGCTATTTCTTGCCCAAATAAAAAGATTGACAATGAGGTGGAACTCATGATACTTAGGCGTTTGGTAGCATTAAAGACTAGTAATGGCTCTAATAAGATATCAGTATATGGATTATTTCCAACTCTTTTGGTTATCATTTTCTTATTGATATTAAAATAGCCACTGTTTTTTTTTTTTCTTTTTTAATTGTAACTAGCTTCTCAAGTAAGCAAGTGTCATTGTTTTGGCTCTTACTACGAGTTTGTAAATATGGTGTTTTGGAACCTATTATATGACTTTGCAGACATGGTATTTTGGCACCTATTATGAATTATTTAAATGAATAGTGTTTTGGCAACCATTATGACTTATTTAGATAAATGGTACTTTAGCACCTATTATGAATTCTATAAATAAATTTTTAATGAGAATCAATGAAAGAAAAAAGGGACAGCTTATAAAGATCAATACATTTCAAGGAATTCAAAGATTATTACTGTATGAACGTATCTATGAAATTACAGCTCAAGAAGACCAATCTGCCTATACATGTTAATGGTCATAATAACACATATCAAAATGAAAAGCTTGGCTATGATAATCCAGTAGATTAACAATGTCAAAAGTGTAGGTCAGCAATCCATATGTTAAACAACACAAAAAATGGTAGTCACCACCACATGTAGTCTTCACCAAATTTTTCATTGTCATATATATATCACCAAGTAACAAAAAGAGTAGATAGACATATGTCTTCTCAAGCATTCTGCATAACTTAGGAATGGAATTGTTCATCAGCAGTATCATAGAACATGTGATCATTAGTGTTCGACAAGAAATCGTCATATTTTGTCATGTCTACTTTTGCATTTCCAATACTAAATCCTTGTATATACATGATAATGAGATAACTTGGTCTACTTAAAGAACACTGTCAAAGAAATCTAAAATCAAACTCCATTTTTTTCCTTGTTTCTTTTTTGTATTTCCACTAAATTAAAATCAAACATTATGCTAAAAATGAGAATGTAAACTCAAAATATTGGAATGGCCTATGGCTGATAAGTATGGTTTTTCAGAGATCACCTCTAGATTAGTTCAGAGATCACCTCTAGATTAGCACTTATGCCAACTTCATTGTTGTACTTGAATACTTGTTTAGTCTTCCTTGGATTTCTTGATTTGTCCTTAGGCTTCTTAGGGGCTGCTTTATTAGTGTAGCTTCTGGCATTATGACCTATCCCTTTGCATCCAAAATGTGTAATATTTGCTTTCATAAGTCTTCTTGGTGCTAGTTCTTTCTCAACCGGATCCTTGTGTTGACTTTTTTTAGGCTGCTCTTATTAACTTTTGACTTGTGCTGGCTTCAACATTATATTCTTGGAGAATTATGGCCATAAGTCCTTAGAAGATATTAGATGGATGACATCTAAATAACACATTTTGCAACTACTAGTATGAAAATAAAAGTGTGTATAGTCTTTTTTTCTATCTCTCATTGTGTTCAAGCAAGCTAAAGCATGAACACATGGTATACCTTTCATCTGTCAATATCCATAGTCACATATTTTTTCATCAAGTTTAACCCCTATTTTTGTGTCATTCATTTCTACCTCAAATTCATACTCCCATGTTTGTCTCATTGCTACATACCTAACATTCTCCTCTAGTTTTCTAATTCTGTAAGGCACTTTAGGTGTTAATGGATGATTCCACCTTTCTACAGTGACTTTTCTCACCCAAATAACCTCCATCAACCTTCAGCTTCATTCCTCAATTAGCTTTACAGGGGCCATATATCTAAGTTCATCTATCCAGTAATTGAAAGATTCAACAAAGTTGGAAGTGATGTATTCTACCTTGCCCGAGGTCTCCATTGCATGGAAGCTCCATGACTTTGGTTCTAAAATTGGTAAATAATCATATGTAGCCTTATTCTTCTCTTTTATCTTTGTTAATGCCTTTTTGAATATTTCTTGAGTCCCTACATTTGCAGTTTCCTCGAAAATTGGTCTGAAGCCTTCATCACCAAATTTATTGAAGAAATTCATCTAAAGACACTGACAACATGACCTTTGAAACACCCCTTTGAGGACTTAATAGACAACCTTAACCAGACCTTGTTTATGGACCAAATAAACAGAGTACTTAGAAAAAAAAATTAATACAACACAAATTGAAAATGTAGAAGTATAAAAACACATTAAGATTGACCTTTTGCCTATCTGAAATGACACTAAACTATTTTGTCTCTAATACATTTGAAATTGGACCTTTCAATTGAGTTAGAAACCATCTTCAACTATCTCTGTTCTCTATATTCACCATTCCAAATGCAAGTTCAAAAATTTGAAGGTTTGCATCCAAACCTATAGCAGCTAGCAAAACACCTCCATATGGCCCTTTCAAATGGCATCTATCAAAGCCTAAGAAAGGCCTACAACCAGCTTCAAATCCAATAGCACTCCCTTTGAAACATACAAAGAGCCTATCAAAGATAGGTGATGTCTTAGTATGCAACAACTTACTTTTGATCTTGGCTACACTTCTAAGATTGGTCTTTAATATCATATAAGCCTAACACCTAAAGATCACAAATTCAGCTGCATATATTTCCATAGTGTCACATATGGCCATGCATCTTGCTATGTATAATTTTGTTTTTGAGATAGAAACACTATATCTATTTCTAAGATATCTCTACGTCCCTATACAATTTAAGTCAGGGTAGTTCTTAAAATCCTCTACTAACCTAAAAGCAATCCAGTTAGAAGTACCCATTTTATTCTTCTTCATAACTTGGCAAGTATATCTATCATTGAGAGTCTTGATAACAAATGAAGAGTCATCTGGAGTAGGGGATGCACGAACTCTAAATAGGCAGCCTTCTACCTTGCACTTTGTAGTAACTCTTTCTCTATAATTTTTTACTTTAAAAAATTCGAATACTTTTCCTATAGCATAATCCAATAAAACTTCATTGAATTCGAAGTAATCTTTGAAAACTTGACGCAATGCAAATTGTTTCTTCCTATTTGTATTAACAAAAAAGAGTGAACTTTTCATGTGTCTATTAGGATCTATAAATTCCTCATCACTAAGTTGTCTTCCAACCTCGCCAACCATGCCATCATTATAACCATCACTATCCTCAAGTTCAGGGTTACCTTTAATATCATTTTTAGCTTCAAAATCTTCTTCATAACTTCTAGATAAGTTATTTTAGTAATTGCATTAGCAACCCATGCAAGATCGTCATCATCACTAGGTGATGAGTACTTTGTATCATTATCAATATTGGTAATAACCACTGATTCAACCTCAATTTCCTTATAAAAATGATCATTACTAGCTACTTCAATACCAATTACCCCTTCTGATTGAACAANGACCTTTCAATTGAGTTAGAAACCATCTTCAACTATCTCTGTTCTCTATATTCACCATTCCAAATGCAAGTTCAAAAATTTGAAGGTTTGCATCCAAACCTATAGCAGCTAGCAAAACACCTCCATATGGCCCTTTCAAATGGCATCTATCAAAGCCTAAGAAAGGCCTACAACCAGCTTCAAATCCAATAGCACTCCCTTTGAAACATACAAAGAGCCTATCAAAGATAGGTGATGTCTTAGTATGCAACAACTTACTTTTGATCTTGGCTACACTTCTAAGATTGGTCTTTAATATCATATAAGCCTAACACCTAAAGATCACAAATTCAGCTGCATATATTTCCATAGTGTCACATATGGCCATGCATCTTGCTATGTATAATTTTGTTTTTGAGATAGAAACACTATATCTATTTCTAAGATATCTCTACGGCCCTATACAATTTAAGTCAGGGTAGTTCTTAAAATCCTCTACTAACCTAAAAGCAATCCAGTTAGAAGTACCCATTTTATTCTTCTTCATAACTTGGCAAGTATATCTATCATTGAGAGTCTTGATAACAAATGAAGAGTCATCTGGAGTAGGGGATGCACGAACTCTAAATAGGCAGCCTTCTACCTTGCACTTTGTAGTAACTCTTTCTCTATAATTTTTTACTTTAAAAAATTCGAATACTTTTCCTATAGCATAATCCAATAAAACTTCATTGAATTCGAAGTAATCTTTGAAAACTTGACGCAATGCAAATTGTTTCTTCCTATTTGTATTAACAAAAAAGAGTGAACTTTTCATGTGTCTATTAGGATCTATAAATTCCTCATCACTAAGTTGTCTTCCAACCTCGCCAACCATGCCATCATTATAACCATCACTATCCTCAAGTTCAGGGTTACCTTTAATATCATTTTTAGCTTCAAAATCTTCTTCATAACTTCTAGATAAGTTATTTTAGTAATTGCATTAGCAACCCATGCAAGATCGTCATCATCACTAGGTGATGAGTACTTTGTATCATTATCAATATTGGTAATAACCACTGATTCAACCTCAATTTCCTTATAAAAATGATCATTACTAGCTACTTCAATACCAATTACCCCTTCTGATTGAACAACAAATCTCTCACTTTCTTCATCATCCACCTACATATCAATTAATTCTTTCTTGTCGCCACTTGAGATTACAATTATATTATAAGGCTCAGGAGGTACAAATATCATGACTTCAATATCTACATGCATATCAATGTGGTCATTATTATTAGTACTAAGATCAAACATCATCATCATGGTTTGATCATTATCTACTTTGATAATAATTTCCCATCCTTTAATATAGACATTTATCTTAACTTGTAACTCCCTTTCCATGAAGGCTGTGCCTGAAAACTTATTACACACGTCTTCATATAGTTGCATGTAGTTGTACTCATCTGACTCAACAAGCTATTCTTTTAGACAAACACCATGAGACTAAACATGAAGCTTATGCACCACCAGTCCCTATACATAAACAATATACTATTTTTAATTTGAAATATACTTCAAAAATTAAAAAACAAGACCAAAAATCATAAAATTGATATAAGCTAATAGAATCCCCAAAATCTAAATAAAAGCTCTAATTTTGATCTACCATAAACCAAAATAGATTTTACCTATTTTTAAAAATTACATAGTAAATGAACACAAAATGGCGGCAAGAAAAAAATTTCATCATATCTATGTTGATAATTATACGAAAACCTTCCAAATAAAAAATTATGATCATCCACGGTTCAACATGCATGCAGCATATGAATGAAGCAAGAAACAATTTTTCTACTATTTTCACATAACCCAAGCTTAAATAAAAGATAACAGCCAAAGAATGAAGCAATAACCTGGGATTATAATGGCAGCTCTCTGTTTTGTCTAAAATAGGTGAAAGAATGTCTATATTTGAAACAAGATTTCATGAGAGTGTTATGAAGCCATGATATTTGAAATAAGATTTCATATTCTTAGAAAGAAACCATCTTTGATATTTTTGTTCTAAGTGAAACTTAGTAATGGAGTCTCAGCCTATTTGACCAGAGGAGAAAAAAAAAACGATCATAGTTTGGACTTTCATTAACGTTCTCTTCTCCTTGTTTAATTAAAAACATAATAAGTAAACCCTAAAAAAGAAAAAAAATAATTAAATCTAATTAAATTTATAAATGTTTTCTTCTCTTTTTTTAATTTATCATGTTTTTTGAATTAGTTAATAAGGTTATTTTGCTATTTTTACTGTTAGAATCACTATGTTAGGCGTCTTAAGGTATAATTTTGCAGCGATTTCAAATGTCATAGTATTATTTTACAAAACTCAAAGGTGAGGTGAAGTTTTGCCAAAAAGTCAAACTTCAACGTATGTTTATGTCATTAACACTCTGAAATATTCAATAAATATCTATAAATAATAAATACTTTTTAGGAATAATCCTAACAATATACCTCTTACATATCTGAGATGACCCAGAGAATAATTCCAACCCCACAAGAACTTCCAGACTATCTTTGTGTATTGTCACACAAGAGTGTGGTCTCCATATGATACATAAGAAAAAATTAAGTTAGAAACTGTTTGTTGATTCACAAAGAAATCAAAAAACAGAATATGAACTGTTCACTTATCTTAGTGAATATTCTTTCTTTAGAAAAACTAATAGAAATTTATTATGATTTATGTTCCTTGTGAAATGAGTATCTAGAGTCTCCTATTTATAGGTAATAGGAAGGAGGTATACATAAGGAAATCCTAGAGTTCCATATGCCACAATCATTGTGATGAGTGATTAATTCACTCATAAATCAAATATCATTCACTTCAAATAATTGTAAGTTCTCAAGTATCTATGTTAGTCTGATGCGCTTTTACTTTATTTTTGTAGTTCTTATGAATAAATGAGAATCAAGATAAACTAGTGATAAATATAGATATTTCAACTATTTTGGAAGAAATTTGAGTTCGATACAAATGCAACGCAATGAAAATCAGGCAAAATTGAGCGAAAATAAATAAATAGGCCCCTCGAGAAGAAAAGTTATCGTGCTAAGTTCCAGAACTGAGAGCAACACAGCATTCAGCACTGTAATAGTAGTACTGTAGTACTACCTAGAAATTAGATTTCCAAAGGCTACAGCACCGCGGTGCTTGCTACGGAGCGTTGCGGTGCTACCCAGCATCTTGAAGCACGATTTTGTCGAGTTTTTAGAGCAAATCTAGTCTATTTGATAGAATGGTTAACATTCCACCCAGCCTAGGTTAACTTGGAGCCCTTTAAATATATCCTTAAGCCTTTATTTTAAGGGTGGAGAGTCAGAGGGAAAGCACAACAAAGAGAGCTCAAAAATCCTAGAGAGGAAGGAGCTTGGAGCAAAAATCTTGGAGAGAATGCTTAAGAGAATGGCTTGAAGTTCTACCTCTACAAAAGAGTTTTTCTCTTCATTTTTCTCATCCTAATTTCTTTTAATATTATATTATGCTTGATTATTGAATATATTTGGATATATGAAATTCTTGTTGAAATTAGTATTGGATTCTCCTATGTTGAACTAATTGTCATATGCTTGGGGAATGATGTAAATTAGACTTTGATTATATATCTTGATTTCTAATATTCTTTGATGTTGTTCTTGAATTTATTTATACTATTCCATACTTAATGCTCCTCAATTAATTAGCTACTAGTTGGATGATTTGGTTTCTAGAATATGGCACTTGAGTGAGAGAATTTTAGAAACAACCATAGCATAGTATAACCTAGGACTTGTGAAGTTTGAGAGAACCTAAAACTCCTTTGAAGTCATGATCAAAGAACCATTGAATATAATGAATTCTTAATTTCTAGTTTTAAAATAGAAATATTGGAACAAAGATTTAGGAATAATTTCACTTGGCACTCGAGAGAGGAAATAGAAATACCTTTGGGTTCTTGGCTTATAAAAAAGAAATAATTGATTAGAATTCAATTAGTGATCAAAAGACATAGTTGATGGTTCGGTGAATTCAATCTCCTAGTATATTTGTGCATAGAAGCCTCCATATTTTATTTTTGAATTTCTATTTATATTTTTATTTATTTAAGTTATAAACTTATTTAGTTTATTTATCTAGATAAAGTTATATTACGAAAATTCTGCTAGTTAACTATAATTTAATACCTAATTCCTCGTGAGATCGACAACTCTATACTTATTACTTTATTACTTGTTTACGACCCGTGCACTTGCAGTTAATTTACGTATATACATTTAGTATAACAAGTTTTTGGCCCTATCGCTGAGAAATTGGCGTTTCAGATTGTTATTGATATTGGGTATAAGTAACTTGATTTTAATTTAAGCGTTTATTTTCATTATTTTAATTTTTATTTATAAATGTTTGTTTTGCAAGGATCTTGGAGATGTTAGATCAACAACTCCTCTAGTGGTTTTGCTCAACGAGACTCAGAGCTATTTTATTATGTATGGTGGAGATATAAAGAGTTGCTCACATTATGCCCGAATCATGGTTTAAGTCTAGAGTATCAAATACAAACTTTTCTCAACAACCTTTAGCCCGAAACAAGAATACAGGTGAAAGGAGGAAATGTTACCACATCTATCCACCAATTTTCTGCAAATGATGTTTATTGATTATTAGAAAACATGGCCAACTTTGACTATCAGAGTTAGAGATATCTACCAAGCCATCTTGGTTTGGGAGATAATTCTAACATTTTAATGCCATGGTGTGATAGTCCACATCACCAAGAGGAGCCTTCTCCTAACCTTGAATATCTTTTTGCATAATTTTCAGAGGAGACAAGACTTCGCTATGAGGAATAGGAGAGAACAGAGACCATTCGTAATTCACAATTTGAGTCTCTTTATGACTCTCTTGAAGCCATGACAAGGGCAGTGGCTATAATTAATGCACATATAAGAAATATTGATGAAAGCCACTATGAGGAAAAAATCATAAGTGGGAGGACCTTGGGTTTATTTCATAATGAGGATTCAAGTAAGGAAGAGAATCAAGAGTGGAGTAAGGAGTAAGAATCACAAGACAACACTTATGAATCTTCACTCTTTGGGATCCAAATCATTATGTTGCTACTATTCATCAAAGATCACATTTACGACGATCCTATATAGCCAATACCTCCTCTATCACTGCTAGCACCATTTATTCAAGCCCACCAAATACATGTATCGATGCCAAATCAAATTGAGCATACGAGCCAATCACTTCCATATTTCGCCAAGCTTGAGGGCACTTAAACCCAAAACCTATTTGTTGTATTATATATAACACATACTATGGGCAGAAGCAGCTATTTGATGAGCCTCACCAAGTTGTACATGAATAAGCTTAAAGATGCAAAGTCTGGAGAGGAGTCTTACTGCCCAAGTTAGAGCCACCTTGTCCAGAACACCACCTTTGCCAACCTTAATCGCCTCTTCGGTACGTATTATTTTCTCTTGTGCTTACATTGAACATCTAAATACTGAGAATATTGCCAATTTGTTATGTGTGTCTTTACTTGTGTGTTGGTTGGCATGTTTTTCTTTCGATGAGTTGTGTACTTTTAGGAATATTTTTTTCTTGCTTTTCTTTAGCTAGTTTAAATAAATTATGAGTTTTGTTCAGATGAGATAACTTGTTATTAATGATGAATTTAGTCACTAAATGTTCTTTAGGTCTTTTGAAATGCAATTTATTGAAATTATCAGTATACTTGACTCACATTAATTGAACCTTATTCTTAATTCTACACATTTGAGTACGAGAATCATGATCACTTGACGCTTTAAGTTTCTGGAGAAAATTTATGTGCATTAGATATGCATTAACATCTCATGAACTCTAGAACTTATCTGAGTGTAGCTTGAGGTGAAATTCTATGTTAGATATCAGTGGAGAAATGATTTAGGCCATCTTTAGACTATTTGAGCCTTTCAAGCTAACCTTGATATATTATCATCCTAGTATACCCACTTTGAGCCTATTCGTACCTTTATTTTTCTATCACAATTTTGCTAAATCAAAATAATAACCCTCAACTCTTATCTTTTGGGCATGTTGATTGTTTTAACGAGTTAATTTGTGTTATGGTTATATTCGGAGGAAGGATAGTGTTATGAAAAAAAAAAAAAAAAAAAAAAGGGATAATTTGGTGAAAAATTTGTATCCTTACCTTCTATTTTATTTTTTAACATTGAGGACAATATTGATTTTGAGTTTGGTGGAGATATTTTTTATTTTCACCCTTTGGTCTTATTTCATATCTTTTATTTCAGAAAAAAAAAAAGGAAAAAAAATTAAATAAGTATTTGGCAGAGTGTTGGTAGAAGAAAAATTTAGTTAAAAAGAAGTATAGAAGTGCTATTTGGTATACCAAGGAATAACTCTACGAAGGTCATAGATTAATATACTTAAGGGTGATTTGAACCTCAATTTTTTTCAAAATTATCCTATCTTGCCCAAGACGATTCTACATGCTTAGTGAAAGACCTTTTGATCTTTGATGATATACTAATATACATTAGTGGAGAACAACATAAAAAATAGGCATATAGTAGTTCCAAATTGTATCATATAGAGATCTTTCATTATCTATCGAAATACACAAACATATCTAAAGTTCATTTTATTAAGTGATATTGATTTTGCACACACTTACACATTAAGAGTCTTGGAGTTAAATTGATACTTGAAGTTAAAAATCTAGATAAGCTAAATGTTTGTATTTCCTTTGCCGTTTATATCATTAGTACTTGATTTGTATTTTACTTTTCTTTTTCTTATCTTGTTTTGCTTGAGAGCAAGCAAATATTCAATTTTTGGGGTATTTGACGAGTGATTAATTCACTCACAAATTAAGTATTATTCAGCTTAAATAATTGTAAGTTCACAAGCATTTATATTGCCTTGATATGCTTTTGCTTTATTTTTGTGGTTCTTATGAATAAATAAGAATCAAGATAAATTGGTGACAAATATGGATATTTTAAACCAATTTGAATGACAGTTGAATTCAATACAAACATAACGCAATGAAAATCAGTCAAAACGGAGCTAAAACTAAGAAACAGTGCCCCCAGAAAAAGAGTTATCATGCTGAGTTCCAAAGTCGAGAGTGTCGTGGCACTGTAATAGTAACACCGTGGTGCTACCTAGAAATCAGACTTCTAAGGACTACAGCACCGCAGTGCTTGTCAAGGAGCGTCACGCTGCTACTCAACACCCTGAAGCGCATGTTTGGCGAGTTTTTAGAGCCAATCTATTCTATTGATGTCATCTGATAAAATGGTTGATATTCTACCCAGCCTAGGTCAACTTAGAGCCCCTTAAATATATCCTTAATCCTTCATTTCAAGGGTGGAGAGTTAGAGAGAAAACACAACAAAGAGAGCTCAAAAATCCTAGAGAAGAAGGAGCTTAGAGCAAAAATTTTGGAGAGGATACTTGAGAGAATGGCTTGAAGAAATTGAAGCTTAAAGTTCTACCTTCATAAAAGAGTTTTTCTCTTTCTCTTTCTCATCCTAATTTCATTTGAATTTTGTATTATATTTGATTATTGAATATATTTGGATATATGAAATTCTTGTTGAAATTAGAATTAGATTCTCCTATGTTGAATTAATTATCATATGCTTGGAGAATGATGTAACTTAGACTTTGATTTTATATCTTGATTTCTAATATATTCTGTGATGTTATTCTTGAATTTATTTATGCTATTCCATGCTTAATACTTCTCAACTAATTAGCTACTAGTTAGATTATTTGGTTTCTAGAATTTGGTACTTGAGATATGGAATTTTACAAACAACCATAGGATAGTATAACCTAGGACTTATAGAATTTGAAAAAACTTATAACTCCTTTGAAGTCATGCTCAAAGAACCATTGAATATAACTAATTCTTAATTTTTAGGTCTGGAATAGAGATATTGGAACTGAGATTTAGGAATAATTTCACCCGGCACTCAAGAGAAAGAGTAGAAATACTTCTGAATTCTTAGCTTATAAACTAGGAATAATTGATTAGTATATAACTAGTGATCAAAAGACATAGTTGATGGTTAGGTAAATTCAATACCCTAGTATATTTGTGCATAAAAATCTCCATATTTTATTTTTGAATTTCTATTTATATTTTTATTTATTTAAATTATAAATTTATTTAGTTTGATTACCTAGATAAAGTTAGGTTATGATAATTATGGTAATTAATGATAATTTAACACCTAATTTCTCTTGGGAACGATAACTCTATACTTATTACTTTATTACTTATTAATGACTCATACATTTGCGGTTAATTTATGTATATGCATTTAGTATAACACATTGTGCTGTAGGTATGTGAGCTCTTTCCTTATTGGCCAAGATTGGCTAAATTAGGTAATTCCCTTTTCAAGAATATCTTGTTACCTCATTTCACAATTTATAATATTTGACTATCTTGATTTCCATTTTACATTCAGCAATCAATCAAATATTACTTTGTCAGTTTTTCTTTAATTTGTTAACATTCAATTAATTATAATTAGTATCTAATTATATCTAGGTTCATTGAATCTAATCAGTCAATGGGAATCATAATCAAATTTTATATGAAAATTACCATATGAGAAAGAATGATAACATAGTGACCAAGCTTATCAATTTTATTTGGAATTTACCAAAACTGAAGCCAATCATCTTTCGCTAATTGTGCCACATGCCCAAGCCCAATAACTGGGGTAGGCATATTGGCCTTCAAGTAGTCTTACTTAGTTTTGTCCAAGTAACTTATAATCGGTCTAGTCCAATAACAGTGCGATCATTGACACAAGTTAGCCTAAGAATCTTATAGGACATGTACAATTGGCTTCGGAATAATTAAATCGACCTATTAATTATTTAATTTCATGTCGATTCCACTAAAAGACTGAAATTACATTCCAACTATCTATGCAACATGTTAGAGTAATGCCCTATGCCACAATGATTCTTCACTAATACCCCTTTATATAACATCATAAAAACATAAGCATATATTTCTTGGTTCTTACTAATTTCTCTAATAATCATCAGTCAACATCTTTCTGACTAAATCAGTATTGACACACTTAGACCTACGACTTATGATCAAGTACCAAAATCCATTAAAAGATATTATTTCACCAAATTCTATATTGTTAATTGCAACTCTATAATTCAACAAATATGTTTTATCAAATGGTAGAGAATATTGACATCTATTGATTTTACTCATTTACAATTCAAATAAAGTCATATTTGTGAATATATAACTATAACTAACTCAAGATTTAGAGTAAAGTTAATCACTGCCTGTGAAATTCTTTCTCATTTACATTGTTAGTAGAATTTTTTTTATGATCTAGATTAGTGTAAGTTCAAGTGCACTAGTTGACTTAAGTTGACTAAGACAAGTCAACCTATTCCAAAGTTAGCTACAACATAAATGAACTGCTAAAGCTTATTTATATAGCTGTGAACTATTTTTAATTAATTGTAAATAACTTATATCTATGTCTTCTATCAATCTATATTGTAATCACATAAATACATATTAATATAATTAAATGGACCTTTATTCAAATAAAATTATGCAAAAAATATTAATTGAATAATACTTTTATTTCGTTATTATGAAAATGTTTACATAAAAATAACTACTTTTATAAGCTTCTCCCACTAATTCCAACAATCTCCCATAAGCTCTCAAAGTAGTTGGGGTATCTTTCTAATCCCTATAGTTTCTACGTGCCCGTTAAAAGTCATTCTAGTAATAACTTTGGTAAATGGATCAGTTGTTGTTCTTTTGGTGAATTTTATATCTCTTTCTTGCACTATACTTTGAAGCAGGTGATACTTTCTAAGAATTTATTTTTGTGACTTGTGGTTTTTTGGTTCATTTGATTGAGCCATTACACCACTATTATCACAGTGCAGAACTATGGAACTAGTTGCACTATGTACCACATCAATGTCTAGGAGGAAATTACGGAGCCATACAGCTTCTCTTGTAGCTTCTGAAGCTGCAACATTCTCGGCTTTTGTGGTGGAGTCAACAATGTAACTATGCTTTATACTTCTCCAACTCATAGCTTCTCCTCTTAGAGTGTAAACATATCAAGATATAGACTTTCTCTCATCTTTGTCCGATTGAAAATCAGTCTATATAGCCCACTGGTGTCAAATCTCCACTGGAATATACAAGCATATAATCTTTGGTTCTTCTGAGATATTTGAAAATATGCTTGATACCAATCTAGTGTGCCATTCCTGGATTGGATTGATATTGGCTGACCATGCTAATAGCATAATAAATATCTGATCTAGTGCACAATATTACATATATTAAGCTTCCTACAATTTTTTCATAAGGAATCTTACTCATGTTTGCTCTTTCTTCAGTTGTCTTAGGGTACTAATCTTTCAAAAGATGAATTCCATTCCTGAAAGGTAGTAAGCTTTTTTTGGAATTTTCTATGCTAAACCTTTTTAATATCTTTTTAATATACATTGTTTGGGATAAAGCTATTGTTTTATTCTTACGATCTCTTAAGAGTTTGTTCCCAAGAACATACTTAGCTCCTCCCAAGTCCTTCATATCAAATTGTATTGCTAACTATTTCTTGGTTGTAGATAATTGTTGGTTACTATTTACAAAAAAATGTGATAAATTAAAGATGAGCGGAAGTATGGAAAATAAAAATTTTTCTGGAATATAGTTTTTCACAAAACCTTTTAGGATCTTTGTTATGATCTAAATACATACAAAAGATTGTGTATCTTAGCCAGTGAGTCTTCTTTCCTATGCATCAAGTTTGTAACTGCAAAGGTAAGTGGGCACCTCGATATTGATTAACCTCCAAGTGAGAACCCAAGAATTCTAATGGCCTCCAATAGTAGCTCTAAAAATTTCTCTCTCACATTTTTTTCTAAGTTTTCCAAAGCAGCCACTAAATTAATGTTTCAATCAAAACTAAATCACTATAAAACAAGAAGGGAGGAGTCCTAGGGGCCATGGACTGGCTAAAAATTACTGCTAAATTAGCAGTGAGGTAGGCCAATTTGGCCTTTTTCTCTATTTTTGTATGATTGCCTAGAAAACTGTTTGAGCCCAATTGATCTCATGTAATTCAGGACGTCAGTATAAGTTGAGGACCCAAATGAACTTATTTAATTCGAGCTCTAATAGATAAAGGTCTAGTTATAACTAACTCTTAATACAGGCTTGTACTATTAATTATGGATTTATTCCACTAAAAGTCCAAACTGTACTATTCAATTAAATAAATATCACAAGATACTTTATAATTAAAATTATATCTATTAGATAATTAACATGTGCATGTGTATCCCCACGTGAATACCGATAATTAGAGCTAGATAAAATTACTGTTTTACCCCTCTAATTACATCTTTTAATTCTTTAATACAAGACTATATCTAATGGATGACCAGATTTATAGAAAGTCTTCAATTAATATAATATCCAATTTTATCAATTACTTAGCTAAGATTTAAATCATCCAAGCTCCTATAGCTCTTCAAGGTGATATTCACTTTTTTATATAATAGAGTTGTGGATTCTACATCTGTAAGCACAATTTCCCAATGCCCATAATAATGCATTATCAAAATGTTGGGGTCTAGGTTGTCAATTTCTTGATTCGTACTTTTTAACATCTCAAATAATACAAATTGTGAATATTAGTTCATCACCTATTTTAAGATTAAGAAAGAGCTGCATTAATTATCTAGTTTGTGAGAATATGTTCTTGTCAACGACACTTATTACAAGAATATATTTCACATAGTCTATATTCAATGTTTATACACCAAGATATTTTGTACATGATCATACTAGTATAGATTAAGACACACTATAAATACACAAAGTCTTACAATACAATTCAAGAGAAATGTCATGCTTCTCTTATTAGTTGTGAACAATCTTATTTGATTTAATTAGAGAAAATATTGCTAGTGTTTATTGGAATAAATTTCCAGAAAATATTTTCATAAAATCATTTTCAAGAACACCATAGTTTTGTAAAATCAAGAAACATAGCGGAATTGGTCGTTTAAAATTTTTCTTTTTACAAAACATTTCGGATCGTGATCTAACATAAATTAACTCTTGATCTAGACAAGAACAATACCTGAATTTGCTCCATAACCCTCTCGTCTTCTCGTCTATTCTTGAAAGCCGTTTGATTAATTCGGTGAGTGATCACCTTCTTGATTCCTAACAAAGAGATCCATACACGAACAAGAAGACAATCTTCTCGAAACGATTTTTCCGGGTTGACCAAAAACACCAAGGATGGAATCCCTAGGGTTGGCCGATTTTCTGCTCTCCCTCTCTCTCTGTTATACGTGTGACACTCTCTTCTCAAGGGGGTGTTTCACATATAATACTTATGTCTGGTTGTTAGAGAATTTTTCTCTTAACTATAGAGAGATTAGTAAACCCAAATGAGCTTATTGGGCTTGTTGGGCTCAACTGATCATCAAATGACTATTGGGTTTTAATTGGGACCAGATAGATCCATAAAGCCCAGGTTCTAATGTACCATATACCCACTATCATAATTAACTCGTAATTATGATTGGGCCTTGTCCATTAATATTGGGACATACCACTATAGGCCCAATATTGTACTCTTGGACTAAATGTCATTTATTTTTCTATGAAGCTTATTAATAATTAATTAGCTTGATCTATTTAGCATATACTATACCTGTAGATATACCCCCAATGCAATGCCGTACTAGTAGGGTGAAATTACCGTATTACCCCTCTAGTACATATTTACCTTTGAGTTGCCATTTTTCATCTAATGGATAATAGTTGACTATGGTGTTTGTATCTGCTTATACCAACATAGTCAAATTCACATAGTGAATACCAGGGCCCTGGTTTATATTATCTAAGTACTTGAAAAAACTCAAAGTGATATCATATGCATGGTGTCTATCATGAAAAACGTTCTACACATTTCATATACCTTATCTTCCAAGATACAGAGTTCAAACCATAAATCGGAACTAGTCCTTTAGTAACTCAAAAAGACAAAACACATGAAAGTAAGTTCGTTAATCATTATAATTAAGGTCTTCTACAATAGTGCTAGATTAGTAAAATTAGAAATTTGAGTTACAGCACTTAACCTCAAATTCTAATTCACTAGGTCTTGTTCGATGCTGTTATAACTTTCTTATAACACACTAGTGTTTCTATCCGAAGACTTACTTCGATAATTAGAGACTTCATTAATTAAATAGACAACACTAAATTCTATGGCATAGTAAAGTATTCCATCTTCAATATGCAGAATACGAACAATTTAATTTAGACATAATAAAATAAAGAATATAATGTCTCCCACATATGAACTCATCATACAAATAATTCTTTATTACTCATTTCATGTCTTGGAATCTTTTAGATGTTTGCATAAGACAAACATACACATCACATGTATATCAATGGGATATAAATAAAATAGAAATTCATAACATGGAATTTATTAATAACAAATAGATACTAAATAATCTAATAAATATTGTTTATAATGTCTAAATAATAAACTGCTTTATAGGACATTATTCCAAAAAATATATCTTAACTTTAATAAACAACTTTATTAATATATTCCTCTAATAAATTAATCATAGAACCTTTACGATATTTTCTATTGTATCAATAATCAAAATATTACCACAAATACTATGCATGAATTATTCTTTATTAAATATCAAAATATCCAATAAATATCTATAAATAATAAATATTTTTTGGGCACAATCCTAACAATAATATCCCTACATCATTTCTAATGAGAAGAATATCATCCATGTATAAGATCAGGAAAGTGACAGCTTTTTTTTATACTTTCTTGTACTGGATGCTTATTCAATCTGTAGATTGATCTCTGCAACTTGCATACTATGTGTTCTTTTCCTTCTAGTTTGAACCCCTCTGATTGTTGCATATAGATGTTTTTATCAAGATGCTCATTAAGAAAGGCAATCTTAACATTCATTTGCCAAATCTCATAGTCGAGACTAGTTGTAATATAGAGTAGTATCCTAATAGACTTAAGCATAGTGACTGGAGAGAATGTCTCTTCATAGCCTATACCCTCTTTCTAGGTATATCCTTTAGCTGCTAATCTAGCTTTATATGTCTACTTTTTTACTAGCTCCTCTTTTCTTCTTATAGATCCACTTGAATCCTATAGGTTTTACCCCTTTAGATACTTCTACAAGAGACTAGACTTTATTGGAATACATTGATTTCATCTCAAGGTTCATAGCCTTAAGCCATAAATCGACATCTTTGTCAAAAACGGCCTTTTTGTATTTTTTTTAGTTTCTTATTCATGCTCAGCTGAGGTAGCCACATTTTTTCCCAACAACATGTACCTTGCAGGCCTATTAATTATTTAATTTCAAATCTATTCTACTAAAGGACTGAATTTACACTCCAACTGTCCATGCTACATATTAGAGTAACATCCAATGCCACAATGATTCTTCGCTAATAACCCTTTGTATAACATTATAAAAACATAAGCATATATTTTTTTGGTTTTTATTGATTTTTCTAATGATCATTAGTCAATATCTTTCTGACTAAATCAATGTTGACACACTTAGACCTAAGACTTATGATTAAGTACCAAAATCCACCAAGAGATATTATTCGACCAAATTCTATATTGTTAATTGCAACTATATAATTCAACAAATATGCTTTACGAAACAGTATAGAACATTGATCTTTATTGATTTTACTCATTTGCAATTCAAATAAAGTCATATTTGTAAATATACAACAATAGCAAACTCAAAATTTAGAATAAAGTTAATGACTGCCTATGAAATTCTTTCGCATTAATATTGTCAGTAGAATTTCATTTATGATCCAGTTCAGTGTAATTCCCATTATACCAATTGATTTAAGTAAACTAAGATAAGTTAACCTATTCAAAAGTCAACTGCAGCATAAATAAATTGCCCAAACATATTTATATAATTGCAAACTGTTATTAATTAATTGTAAATAATTTATATTTACGTCTTCTGTGAATGTACGATATAATCATATAAATACATATTAATACAATTAAATGGACCTTTATTCAAATAACATTATCAAAAAGTTATTAACTAAACAATACTTTCATTTCATTAATATGAAAATATTTACATAAGAACAACGACCTTTATGAGTTTCTTCCGCTTATTCAAATTGGTGTTTATCTCAACAATTCAGTTTTTATATTCAAATAGTCCACCAATCACATTAACTATTGAAATAAATTTTTTATATTTTGGAATGAGAATGGAACCTAGGAGATATTTTTGAATGATTCATTCTAATGTCTTCCATTCTAATTACAATTCATTCCACTTTATTTTATTTCAAATGTTTCTTATTCCAATTATAACCCATTCTAAAATTTATATTTAAATATACCCAATCAAATGGGTGAACCAAACGGGCTTATACTATTATTATTCATGAAAATACATGCTCAGGAATCAAGATATTCCTACCAAAATATAGATGTTTTTATTCTTTTCCTACTAATTTTTGCACTTGTAATATTCAATCTACATTGTATATATTTTATTAGTGGCTCTTTTTTGATGTAGTAAGATATGATTCTGTCTATTGTGATCACTAGTATTCTTTTATTGGTTCATAGTAGATCTTATTGCTATCTAAATTTTAATAAGGACAACTTAATACCCTTTTCAACAAGATTTATACAGACTCTAACAATATACATAAGAGTTTAGATAGAAAATAAAAAAAACAAAGAAATAACGGAAATATATATGTTCATGTATTTTTATTTAATTTATTTGAAAATAATATTGTTGTGCTAATGTATTTGATGATATAATGTTTCTTCTCAGTTTTATAGATTATTACTTTCGGCTTTTCTAGTTGGTGACAAATTGTGGTGCCAAATAATTTTAATCTTTTGTAGTAATCTTTTTTTATATGCAAAATGAATAATAAAGAAACGATTGAAATTGAGGATATTGATGATAATGAACCCGAAAGTCAAGAGGAATTCGAATCAACTAGCGAGCCTAAAGGTTAAGTGAAGCATAAAAGGAAAGTCACCTCAACAGTTTAAAAGCATTTTGAAGTTCTTCCTCTTTCAGATGATAAAAAAGAATGTGCAAATTGTCTCAAATGTGGATCAATATATCTTTCAAATTGTAAGTATGGAATAGGTAACTTAAAATGCTACCTCTAAACTTGTGTTAGAAGAGATACTCATGATGTAGGTCAACTTTAATATCTCAAAAAAAAGGTTCAATGTTATTGAGTTGTCACAAAGTTGATCCTGAAATATTTCATGAGTTGGTCAATGTTGCTATTATAAAGCATGAGTTACCTTTTTTATTATGCTGAATATGAAGGAATAAGAGCTATTTTTTAATATTAGTCTCTTGATTTAAAATTAGTTCCTAGGAATACTACCAAAGTTGATGCTCTTAAGATATATGCTAGAAAAAAGATAAGAATCAAAAGTTTGTTAGAGTTTGTTCCTGGTAGAATATCTTTCACATCATATAGATGGTCTTCTTTGACTACTGATAGATACATTTATCTCACTACACACTTCATAGATTAGAATTAGAAGTTGTTAAAAAGAGTGTTGAACTTTCATTTTATGCCACCTCTACATAATGGCATAGCATTACTAGAAAAATTTTGTAGCATGTTTTGTGAATAAGGAATAAAGAATAAGGTTTTCTATTTGACTTTGGATAATGCAAGCGCAAATGATATTTCTGTTGAAACATCAACTAGGTTTAGAAGGATATCTTATTTGCAATGGTGATTTTTTTTTTCACGTGCGACATTGTGTACATATTCTTAATCTAATTGTGTAAGAGGGATTTAAATATATTGATTCTTCTATTATCAAGATTCGTGATAGTATCAAATATCTCAAGTTCTCTCAAGTAAGGAAGCAAACATTTCTAAAGTGTGTCAACTTAGTTTCAGTAGGTAGTAAGAAAGGTTTGCATCAAAATATAAGTATAAGGTAGAATTCTACTTATCTTATACTTGAAAGTACTTTGTTTTATCGTCGTACATTTCAATATTTAAAATTAAGTGATTCGAATTATAAATATTGTCCTTCGGAAGAATGGGAGAAAGTTGAAAAGATGACAGAGCTTTTGAAAGTTTTTTTATGATGCAACTCTTGAATTTTCTGGATCAAAGTATCCAACTGAAACTTGTACTTACATGCCATCTATCAGTGTTGTTTGAGTTTGAAATAGTGCTTAGAGCAAAATGAGGATGTTTACTTGAATTAGATGGCATCCAAAATGTGGCCAAAGTTTCAAAAGTATTGGTCTGAGTTTAATATATCCTTGGCAGTAGCATGCATCTAATATCCTCGATACAAGATTCAAATGACTTAATTTATTTATAAGAAGCTCTATAATGAAGGTTGGGTTGCTCATTTAAGAAAGTGAGGACTAAGTTGAATAGATTGTTTGAAGAGTACAAATCTCAAGCCACTGAAAGTATCAATACTTGGTCTTCCCGAAAACCTACTCTTTCTAAAGCTTAAAATTCAAAGACTGTGGCTAGTGAAGAAATTTCTTTTAAGGAATATGCTATATACTTATTATTGTATAATTTTAATAAAATATTAATTTTTTATTTATAATGTGATTTTAATAACCAAGATTATGTTTTGTGCTTTAAGAATTTGATGAGATATCAGAAGATCAATATTCTTCTTCTTGTACGAAATCACAGTTGGAGCTTTATTTGGAGGAGCGAAGAATGGAAAGGAATGTGAAATTAGATATCCTAAGCTTTTGGAAATCAAAAAAATTTCAGTATCCCATACTTGCTTCAATAGCTCATGATATCGTGAGTATTCCTATTTATTAGTTTCTTCTGAAGCTACTTTTAGTATTGGTAGATGTGTGCTTGATCAATATCGCAATGTACTTAAACTTTCAACTGTTGAGACAATTGTTTGTACAAAAAATTAGTTATTTGCTAATAAAGATATAATGATACTTATTATTAGTATTATGGTAATTTTTTCGTATATTGATTATACTAATCTTTTCCTTTGAAATTCAGATAATTCACAATCCAAAACCAATGAAATGGAGGAGCTTATAAAAGATATCATGGAGCTTGGTACAAAGGAGGATGAAAGTTTAACCTAAAGTTCAAGTTTTATTATATTTGATATATAACTTAGTATTGCATTTCTTTTTTACATGTGGAACTATTTTATGGTTTATGTCTGTTTGGTTTCTATTTATTATTTTGTATTTGAACAACTTTTAAACTAGTATGGTTTATATGTGTATATTTGAATTCTCTTTATATGGACTAGTATGTGTGTTTATATGGCTTATGTCTTACTTTTATTGATTGTTCACTTTTCCAAGCTTTATTTAGCCTTTCTTTTGATTTTGAATGATATTAAAAATTAGAAGTTGATATTTGAATTAATTGGTTAAAATCTAATCCTTAAACTATTGATAATATAGAGAAAAAAGGTCATTTTGATTGGATAAAGTTATTTGTTTCTCTCTAAAAACTGTCTATATAAGTTGTGGGTCACAGGTCAATATGGCATATGTAGAAAATAGGTTATGTGAGTCGTGTCGTGTCAACCCGTTTATAAATAGGTCGTATTGGTTTTATAATATCTGATTCGTTTAATAAATGGATCGTGATCAGATTGAGTATATATCTGTCATACATATAGTTTGATACGATACAAATATGACTCATATACACGAATTGTCAGCTCTACTGGGATACAACAAGATAAAAGGAAAAGCTATGTGGTAAATCCAAAAGTAGTTTTTGGCCATAATATAAGAGATTTTTATTTTACTTATCAAAAAAAAAAATTTAAAAAGCAATAATAATACTATATCCTCTCCCAGTTTTTATGTTTTCAATTTGATTGTTTACTCATATTTCAAAATCTATATATATTATATAGGATATACAAACTTGTAGTTCCATAAATGAATAATACGAGTACTTCCTTTAATATAATATAATATATATATATATATAAATATATATATATAACTGGAAAAGAATATAAGTATGACCTTTTTGTAATTTTAAACTTATTTTTTAGCCTGTACAAAATTAACATTTAAAATCTCGGAAAATATTTACCATTAATGTCAAAAGTAATCAGAAAATTTTGTACTAAACATATAATCTGAATTAACGATATCTTATTTCTACTACTAAAATCTTCTTAAAATAGCTTAAAACACTCAGTATAAATTATCAAATTTATACACAAAAGGCAGAAATATACAAAAATTTTAAATGTAGAAGTATAATTTTCGACAAGCTAAAAGACAGTTAAAACTACAGAAAAACCATACTTCAGAATATTTTTTGTGATTAAATCTAAAAGAAATAATAATAAATAGGTGGCTCTATTGGTGCCTCTCTTTTTTCTCCCCCGACTCCTTTTCTAATTAGACACCTCCTTAAAATTTAAATATTTTCTTAATTCACCCATTTTAAATATTATTTATTCCAAAATTAGACATTAAAAAAAGAATTTAATGAAATTTTTTTTCCTACCTACTAGTTCTAGAATCTTCAATCATTTATCTTATTCTTCAACCTTTCTCTTTCTTGATAAAAACTTACTATAAGATTTAGGTATTTTAATATATTATCATTAAAAGAATAATAGAATAATATTGTGATTCAAATTATCTATCAACTTCCATTATATTATGTTACTATTGTTTTCTTATATCTCCTAAAAATGTTAGGATTCTTGAGTTATTTTTCGTAACCATTAAATTAAAGCTTTAAGCAGAAAGAGAGGGAGAAAGAGAGAGTCACTTAATCAAAATCACTGGGACTTAGAAAGCACAATATGTTCATCTGTATAATTTCAAAAACTTAATCTAACTAAAAGTAATTTAACTTTTTCTAAGGACTTTTTTTTTCATATCAAGAAGGATAGATTTTATCAAAGGTGTTCAAAGTGGTATGTTAAGAACTAGTATTGTAACTAAGAATAAAAATTTTAGTTGTTTAATGTTTATTTTGTCTATTTATGTCATTTCGCACATGATTATTTTTGTCATAAATTAATTTTTATATAAGAGGGTGAGAGAATTGACTAAATGGGGTGACAATAAAATCACTCATAATAAATTCTACCTAGCTAAAAGGGCCAACAATATTTGAAAACAACCTTTTACTATTGGTTCTAAACTACTGTCTCCTAGACACGAGAGTAGGTAGTAAGAAAGAATATTAGTAGGTAGTAAGAAAGAATAATATTATAGGACACTAGTGGTGTCCAGTATCATAATGATGCATCAGTCTATCACTAGTTAATCATAATTATAATTCAGGTAAAGTCCAAATGGAATCTAATTTATTGATTAAATCATCTAATAACAAACAGACATATTATTGTTATTGTAGTGTTGGACATCACTGATACTTTATAATATTGCGATAAAAAAAAAAACATCGTTAAAAGAAATAACACTTCACAAGCATAACACCCGCTTCGTGTGCAACAGGTTTATTACAATATGAGAAATATGCTCTTAATAATTACACATATAGAACTATAAGGCATTAAAGAGATATGAGGCAAATAATAAAAATAATAAAAAGAACATACTTTAATATAGGGTAAAAAGACAATACTCAATCTATTGTGCCAAGGTTTTTTTGGGTGCCACTTGCTATTCTATTCATTTGGCTCTTTGTATTCACACCATAAATTTATCACCCAAAAAAAAAAAGAAGAAGACAACACTTTTGTCAATGAAAATTTCCACCAAACCAATATCGAGTTTTTTATTGAATAAAAGATATCATGGTTTGAAAAATTATAAGATTAGCAAATAATGCACATAAAATCATGATAATGATTATTTGGTCAATTTTTCCTTTTTATTTTTTTTAAAGAAAAAAAGATAAGCTTACCAAAGTTACGGTGACAGCAGCCGAAAGGTGCGTTGCTATATTAGAAACCCAAACTGAAAAAACCGACCTTTGGGGACTTGGCGTACAACTCTAGACTTCGACAACTCATCAAGATTCCGGTTCGGTCACAAAAAACCCGGTTCGTCAACTCACCCTTTCCGAGTTCATAACCGATGCGAACCGGTTCCACTGCATTAAATTGAAAATTCCCAAGTCTAAAGCTAGAGAGCCTTGGACCCGAAAACGAGTCTTCAATCCACCAAACCAAAAACCAGCATGGACCAACCCGATGATACATCGCCACCGCAACCCGTATTCTCCGATAGGGTCGCCGTAAACGGCGCCGTTACGCCGTTAACGTTATCCTCCGACGGCGTTATCCGGTGGTCGGAGCGAGGTCAACGGTGTTTGACCGTGGAGAAGGAGGTTCTGGGTTTCACCACGGACGGTTTAAAGGTCAAGATCAGGGCAGTCGTTGAAACAGGGGATAGAATCTGCTGTTCCGGGAGCAAGGTAACTCTGGTGAGGAAGAGCTTCGTGTTTGAGGTTTTGTCTCAGGGCTCGCAGAGGCTCTTCTGCCAGAAGCTTCGTGAATACATCGATTCTCTCGGTAATTTCTCTCTTTATTTTAATTTTCTGGGGGCTTTAAATGTGTTTGGTCGTCGGGAAAGTGCGGGAAAATGAAAGAAAGTTGGAAAGGTTTAAACTTTTTGGGTCCGCTTGATTGGTTGTTTGGGAAATTATGTATGGGGTTTATTAGCAAACTTATTTATTTATCTTTATTTTATGAATATTATTTGTAATTTAGTAGCTTAAGCTTAGATTACGAAGTTTTATTTGTTAGTGTTCTTAGCTGTGTACTTTTAGGGAAAAAGAATGTGAAACTTCTTGTTTGAATTCGACTGTTTTCGTGGGGAACAGACATTAAATTCTAATTAGGTAATAATAGCATTAAGCTCTTTTATTTGGGACAGGCCGGCCAAAGAGGTTGTTAGTGTTTGTGAATCCATTTGGTGGGAACAAATCGGCTTCAAAGATATTTCTTGATCAAGTAAGACCTCTTCTCGAGGATGCTGAAGTACAGTTTACGTTGCAAGGTTTGGGATTTGGTCATTATGTAAACAGTTTCTGAACTTTAGGATTCAAGTTCTTCTTTTCTTGCTTTTAAATTGCTTTTCCCAATCGAATATCCAGAAACTGAATATCAGCTGCACGCGAAAGAAGTGGCTAAAACATTAGATCTTCCCAAGTATGATGGCATCGCTTGTGTCAGTGGGGATGGCATTCTTGTCGAGGTTAGTTACTTAGGATTGGTGACTGCAGGGAGTACTGTAATGCAACTGTCAAATGTTACTTCTCTAAAGAATCACTTGTGCTTACTGCACTGGTTAAGATCTTTCTTTTCGTGAAAACTTTGGACTATCATGTACTTATAACTTCATTTCAACCCTTGTATTTGTTAAAGGTTTCATTAGTTAGTTACTTTTCATTGCCTAGATGCGAGATATTGTTCTTGAAATGCATCTTGCAAATATGGTGTTATAATGGTCACCAGATACATTCTCTTGTATCTTAAACATGGCTACTCGGAATTTTACATTCTTTTTCTTATTAGTGCTGCACATTTTAGTAGGTAGTAAATGGATTGCTTGAAAGGGAAGATTGGGACACTGCGATAAAGATACCTCTTGGAGTAGTTCCAGCAGGTTCATTTTCCTTCCCCTCTCTCTCAGTCCTATTTAATTAAGAAAATGACCTGTGGTAGGTTTGTTGAAGCTTTTCCTTTTGTCTTTTTTTTTTTTTTTTGGTTTTTTTGGGGTGGGTGGGGGGTTGATAAGCCTATTTGGTCAATGAAAATGAGTAATCTACGAATAAGTTTGAAAGCTAAAACTTTTGACAAGAAATGGTTTTTTTTTTTATTTCTTTTTATATATATGAAGGTACGGGCAATGGTATGGCAAAATCCCTTCTAGATTCGGTGGGTCTGCCATGTACAGCATCGAATGCTGTTCTTGCCATCATTCGAGGTTAGATATGGTGTATGATAGCACTTGTTGTCTGGCTATACTAATTTGTTTGTATTTATTTGATGGAAAATTGTCCTCATAAGAAAGTGTTCGTGTTTCAACTCCTGACAGGACATAAGCGTTCACTGGATGTAGCTACCCTCTTGCAAGGGCAGACCAAATTTTTTAGTGTACTAATGCTTGCTTGGGGTAAGCCATAATTTACAATCATCTCTGTATTTAGCTAATGACTGAGCCCTGGAGTATGAATCTGGATTGTATTGGCATGATTCTTGTTAAAATCTATTCTGGTTCTATGACTGCAGACTGCAATCATATTGTGTTAATAAATTTCGTTTCATATCAGGTCTGGTAGCCGATATTGACATTGAATCTGAAAAGTATCGGTGGATGGGAAGTGCTCGTCTTGATTTCTATGTATGTTTTAGTACTTTTTTAACATTGTTATATTCAGTTTGATTATACTACTGCTCTTTCTACTAGTTGTGTCTGTATATCTTACTCGAAGAATTGTTCTCACTGTTATGACTACCTTGAATGCTAGTCCATTATCAAAAGCTACTATTATTTTGAGCCAAATGTCTTCTGTTTTTTTTTCATTTGTCTGCTTGAATATTGAACCCTTTATAATTTGTTTCAATTAGTTTCTACGCAAGCGTTTGTAGAACAAATCATACCTGCAAAGAGAATCAATATATTACTGACATTCAGATGTCTCTTCATTCCTTGAGTTTGAAAGACGTATCAAATTCCTAACATTCAGATGTGTTTTCATTCCTAATTTAGGCTCTTCAACGGATTTTTAGTTTGAGGCAATATAACGGGCGTATTTCTTTTGTGCCCGCACCTGGTTTTGAAACTTATGGAGAACCTACCAGTTACAAGGTTGAATCTACTAATAATAAACACAATGTCTGTGGTCCAAGTGAAGCGAAGACTTTGGAGGTCCAGGGGCATGGCTACAAAGGACCTGATGTTGACTTGGGGACTTTGGACTGGAGAACCATCAATGGACCATTTGTTTCAGTCTGGCTTCACAATGTACCTTGGGGGAGTGAAGACACAATGGCAGCGCCTCAGGCTAAGGTCTGGACTCCGGCTATGCCTTTTATTCATTTGTGGCCTGCAGTTTGAACTTCTTCCTTTATTATAAGAATTGCTCATTTTTCTTCAACATGGATAATGGAACCGTAGATCTTCATATCGAGATTGCATCATTTTACAGATAGTAAATAGCTTTAGAGTTTAACTGAAAGCTATATTTGTTTTGTGCAGTTTTCAGATGGCTATATAGACTTGATCATTATGAAGGACTGCCCAAGATTACCCTTGCTCTCACTGATGACTGAACTGAACAATGGAAACCATGTCAATTCACCTTATGTTACCTACTTCAAGGTAAGCTAATGAAATTTATAAGCACCATAGTTCAGATATTTTTTCATTTCTCTTCAACTAATCTACATCATAATTTTATTTTTGGTTTTTGGGTATGTAAAAATTTTACAGGTGAAAGCATTCATCTTGGAACCTGGTCCACGTACAGAGAAGCCAACAAAGGAAGGGATTATAGACTCGGATGGTGAGGTCCTGGCCAGAGGAAAAGGAACTTACAAGTGTGACCAGAAAACCCTGATGGCTTATGAAAAACTTCAACTCACAGTTGATCAAGGTTTAGCTACCTTATTTTCCCCATTATAAATTTTCATTTTATCTGTAATATAATTCCACGGCCCTGAAAAGTAGTTTTGGCACAACCACTGATCGTTATTAATTATACAACTTGAGAAAAAATATAGTTATTCTTTTTCTCCAAATCCAAATGACTTCTTTTGCTTACAGGGTTTTCCTTATATTTTTCTTAATCGAATAGAATGACCACACTCCTAAACTGAATAACCGAAAATCAAATAAATTAAATGATGAAGCATCTAGAAAGGCTTTATGCACCTATGTTAGGCGCAAATATAGAAACTAGTCGTAGGATAATTTTACTTAACATTTTTTCTGTTTTTTCGCAAGAAATAATTTTACTAGTTACCAGTTTATATCAATTGCACTAGTCTATTTTCCTAGTTTTTGAGCTATGCTTATCTATAAATAAGGTTTTCTATTTTCATTATAATTCAGACTTTATGAAGTATAACTCCCCGTTCTTCTCTAATTCCTTCTCTTTCTCTCTTATCTTCTTTCTTCTTCTTGCTTCCATTTTCTCATCTGCATCACTAAAATGAAAAATAATAATAATAATAATAATTAAACGAATTAAATCCAATGGTATAACTGACCAATCAGTCGAAAATTGGCTGGTCGTTCCTGGTGGTAACAACTAACAAGTTCTTGAAAATTAATTTTTCTATAATGTTTTTTTTATCTCTTCTAATTTCAAAGACGAACTATTTTGATTGTATGCAAAGCTTGTCTTTGAAAAGGTATTCCTCCTATGTGAAAACACGTCAGAATGTGACATATGAAACCGGCCTCAATAAAAAATGGGGAGTAATAATTTTATTGGGGAATAAATCCACATGCTGACTCAAAAAGAATTGCTGTGCGATTCATACATGTCTTATTTATTTATTTAGTCATTTTTGAAAGAATCTTATTTATTTATTTTTAAAAGATGGGACAGAACACAATGTCATCACAAGCCGAAAGGAAAATATCCTTACTCAGGTGGGATTATCGTTGAAAAGTTTATGATCATATAAACAGGAGGGATTATCATTGAAAACTTTATGATCATATGACGATACAGCCAACTTTATGACCATATAACGATACAGCCACGGTTTTAGTTAATGGGTGCTTGTTTTGTGGGACACAAATAGTTGTAACATTAAGACATGATCGGATACACTTTTAATTTATTGACTATAATAATTGAAAATAAAAAAAAGTATTACTTACGTTTTGAATTTTTAAAAATAAAAAATGTGCTTGGTAACACTAACACACCAAATAACTTCTATTTTTTTAAAAAAAAAAAAGAACAAAAAACATAAACATGCTTGATAACTATAAAAGTTTTTTGAAAAAATAACCTTTTTAAAAGTTTAGTTTAGATACAATTTTCAATATACTATTTTTAACATTTTATTTAGAAAGATGCCAATTTTGAAAATTTTGTTTTCAAAAATACTATTTTCAAAAATTTATTTAAAAAACTATCCTTTTGTTTAAAAATATTTTGGAAGTGAAAAAGCTTCACTTCTATTCTTTTTGGAAATATGAGAAATTTAGATGAATGACTAATATTTTAAATTTGATTAAGTAGATGTCCATTTTTAAAATTTTATTGCTAAATATTCTTATATATATATTTTTACACTTTATAAATATATTTATCTACGAATTTCAATTAATATACCAATTTTGCTATAATATGAATATGACTCATTTTATCATATATATTTTATGCTATATATTTGTACATAAAAATGAATATGATTCATTTTATTAAAAAAAATCTACAAATTTCAATTAATGTATTGAGTATATAAATTATTATGTTTGGTATATTATATTTATACTTAATATATAAATATATGTATTGGATATTTTGTTATGACATCTAAAAAATAGATATTTACTTAAATTAGGCACAAAATTTGGTCATTTTGCTACAAGAACCTAGAAATTTTTTTAACAAGTTTTATAAATACGAAAAAAAGTCACCAAATATATTTTCCACGAAACTTTGCAAATTTTCCCTTATTTAAACAAAACATAAAAGTCTATTCAATCATGTCGTAATTTATTAAAAATTGGTGTCCCTGTTTTTTTTCTTCCACTCCTTCCATTTGATTACGTAAGTATCACCAGGCATTGTATGTTTGAAGCTCACATTAGATTGTTATTATCCTATTGAACCCTAAATTATTAAGAAAGTCTTATTTTGATTTCTAAATTTTGAACTATATTATTTGGGTCCTTAAACTATTAATTATACTATTAAAAGCATTCTCTGTTTATTATTATTATTATTATTATTATTATTATTATGTTAAATCTTAAAATTATCAACAAAAGAGAGGCATGTGAAACACATGTGTCCTTCACGTTACTTTTTATTTGCTATACATAGCAGAAGCCATCAATCTTCGATATTACTCCATGTATTTAATTTCTCTAACTTAACTGATCGAACTTGACTTAAAAGCGTAATCAATTATGATAAGATGTGTTAATCTTTTGTAAACTTTTTTGAAAATTGAGCAATGTGGAAGAATTAAAAATAGTTTTTCTTTCCCCATCTCCCCACCAAAATCCAATTTTACAACAATATTTTTAGATACGAGACATAAAATTATTATGGTATGATTAAAACTGCGGCTCAGTTAATCATTAAAAATTTACTCATGCAACTCAATCCTCGTTACAAGAATAATAATGAACTTATGCTTACAAAGTCAAGATGATACATACACATGAATGATCTCATATGCTATAAAAAGATATTTGTTAAGTTATTGCACCACTTTTTTTGGAAAACATTTTATAAACTTTGCTTTTAAAACATTCTTTTCACAAATATCTTTTTGGATCTCCTATGAAGTATAATTCCTAATTTAGTGATATAGTACACCATTTTCATTCGAATTTAACTTGTTTTAGTCCTTTTGTCTCAAGAGATTTTACCATATTCATATATTTAGCATACTTTATTTTGGTTCACGGGACTTTGCCACTTCTTTTTCTACATAATTACTAAGCCATACCTTGTAAACTACATAATATTGAAACTTACGTATAGTAGTAACATGATATTATCCTAAGTCTTCATATAAATCCTTAAATCTCTCTTTATCTTTCTTTCTATGCCTTTTCTCTCTAAAATTTAATACAAATATAAGTTTTCTACTTATGCCTATAACTGATTCTCAAGTCTCTATTTATAGGTATAAGCTAGCTCCTCTAGATAGCAACTTAGTCATCACTAGGATTTGTAAGGTTTATGTCAAAAAAAGTGTATTATTTATAGATATTTGTTGAATATTTTAGATATTTAATAAAGGTTATTTTATGCATAGTATTTGTGATAATATTTTAATTATTGGTGCAATAATAAATATCAAAAAAGTTCCATGATTTATTTATTAGAGAAATACTTTATTAAAGTTAAGACATATATTTTCTAATTAAATCAAATAAGATTATTCACAATTAACAAGAGAAATTGGATACTTTTCTTAGATCATGTTGCAAAACTTAGTGCATTTATAGTCTCTTAATCTATACTAGTATGACCATATGTAAAAAGTTTTGGTATGTAAACATTGAACATAGACCATGTGAAATATATTTTTATAATAAATGTCGTTGAAAAGAAAATATTTTCACAAATTTGATAATTAACGCATGTCTTTCTTAATCCTGAAATAAGTTATGAACACGTATTTATAACTTGTATTATTTGAGATGTTAAAAGATATAGATCAAGAAATTGACGATCTATATCCTGACATTTTGGTAATGTATTATTACAGGTATTAGGAACATATGCTTATAGATATGGAATGCATAACTCTATTATATAGAGAAGTGAATACTGCCCTGGAGAGCTATAGGAATAAGGATAATTTAAATCTTAGCTAAATAATTAAGAAAATCAGATATTTTATTAATTGAAGATTTTTTGTAAGTTTATTCATCTATTAAATATAGTCTTGTATCAAAGAATTGAAAAATATAATTAGAGGGATAAAATGGTAATTTTATATAGCTCTAATTATCAGTATTTACGTGGAATACATATGTAAATATTAATTATCTAATGAATATAATTTTAATTATAAAGTATTTTATAATGTTTATTTAATTTAAGAGTGCAATTTGGACCTTCAGTAGAATAAGTCCATAACTAATAGTACAAGCTTATTTGTATCAAGAGTTGATTGTAACCGAATATCATTTATTAGAGTTTGAATTAAATAGGTCCATTTGAATCCCGAACCTATGCTAACATCTTTGGCTACATGAGATCAATTGAACTTTAACAGTTTTCTGGTACAATTATACTAAAAAATAGGGAAAGGTAAGACTAAGAGGTGGGCATCTTAAGCCCACCACACTAATAAAGTAGCAGTGAAATTTGGCCAACCCATGACCCATAGGGCTAGTCAAATTTCTCCTAAGGAAAAAACCTATAAAAGGCTCCTCCCCAACTTATCGTGTAGTGATTCAGTTTTAACAGAAATATTAGTTTGGTGGCTGCACAGAAAACTGAGAGAAATGTGAGAGAAAGAGAGATTTTTACAGCCACCATTGGAGACCATTTAGAGCTCTTAGATTCTTACTTCGGAGTTGATTAAGATCGAGGTACCCACTCACTTTTGCCGTTACAAGTTTGATATATAAGAAGAAAGAGTCTTTGGTTGAAGTATACAATCTCTTGTATGTATTTAGACTATAATAAAGATCCTAAAATATTTTATAAAAAACTATAATCCAAAAAAAAATTTATTTTCTATACTTTTATTTATTTATAATTTTATTACATTTTTCGTAAATTATAACCAACAGAATTTCCTTCATCATGAAACATAGTGCACTGTATCTGAAACACAAGTATTGTCTATCATGTTAACACCTCGTGCCACTAATATTACTCGTGTATTTGACACCATATCTACTGCCTTTCTACCACGTGCTTCCGTTACTCGTGTATTTGACACCATATCTACTGCCTTTCTACCACATGCTTCCATTTTGATTTATATTATTGTCTGGTACAAAAATCAAAAAATATTAACTTCTCCTTAGAAACTAACCTCAACATAATAAATCTTTCTAGCTCTGCAACCAGCAGCTTTTCTACCCTAAATTGTTGGATATTTAACTATCAATTTTTGTCGAAAATCTTTTCTTTCACCACGATATCAATCTTCAAATTTTTACATTGCTAAGCTCATCAATCAACAACTTAACTTATCCCAATAGCTTAAAAACTAACTGCAAGAATTTGCATCGTAAAAATAAAAATCTTTTTAATAGTCTATTTGTAAAAATAAAAATCTTTAAGCTTCTTACTGACCATCTTAACTTTTCTATTTAACTTAGAACTAAGCAAGTTCTATTACACATGGCATGCAAACATACATGTGAATCGGAGCGTGATAATATGCCTATGCTATATTTTCCATAATGTTAGATGATGATTTTTCCAACATTGTTTTGTACCGTTGGTTGGTCCTTGCCCTTTAACCATACAAAGAATTTGATTGAATTCAGCTATAATTAAATCTATTTTCTCCTAAAATGATGGATATTTGTTGTGATTTTCCCACCATATGAGAGTGTGATAAGATCACTTTATTTTCTATTATTCAGTCTTATATCAAATGAGAGTGATAGGACTACTCTATTTTTAATTATTGAGTCTCATTTTTTAACACGTGACTTTATTAAAATATTTTATATTTTAATTATAAACATCTCAATAAAACATACAGATTTTGAGTTATATTATTGTATCATATTCAAATTATTAGGTGAAACTTAATAAAAACGTCAAAACAATAATTGAATATGGGGTTCGTTCATGATTTATGAGTCAAGACAGCATAAATATGCTAGCAAAAACTCGGCGAATCACATTGCAAAAAACTCAAAAGTAAAAAGTGAAAAGGAAAAAACAAAAGCTTTTTATTTTCTTTTTCATATATTCCTTTTTAATCATTTACAATTAAACCTTTTGTAAGTTTTTTTTTTTTTTGTTTCTTTTACGCTGAATAATACCTTTTGTACATTACAGTAGAGCATTGCCCCCCTTAACTCCAACTTCAGAAATTTGTCTACCTGTAATAATCACCATATATTTGTAGATTTCATTACCCAATATATATATATATATATATATATATTAGTATATTGTATGGCAAACTTAAATTTAGCAAAATAGATTATTTAATGAAAAAGATTATTTGATGTTTGAGTCTTTTTTTACAAAAAAATAAGATATATTTTTGTCCAAACACATTCCTCACAATGATATTATATATCTTTTTTCTTTAGAAATTTCGAGATTTATGTCAAATAATTAATCTACCAAATTAGCAATATATATTTAGCAAATTCATAAAATGTTTGGAGATCCTTTACGCATTATACCATTACTAATCCTAATCGAGACCATATTGTGGAATATTAAATTTTAACCGCATTACATTAGGTTTTCCCTTTCTATATATATATATATATATATATATATATTAAAAAAATAGAGTTTTTCCCTTTCTGACCATATATATATATATTAAAAAAATAGAGTTTTTCCCTTTCTGACCCCATGTTTTGTCATTATTTTTTTTTCAATCAAGTTACCTCTAATTTGTCATCAAAATTATGTTAGTGTGACTTGTCCATTTTGAGTCCCTACATATATATTATTTCAATACATACCATGTTGATCTTCGAGTCCTTTAATCTCGTAATAATCATTTTGGAATCTTGCATGACTAGCCAAGCAACCCACATTAATTATTATGTACCTCGATATTTAAAAGTATAGTTTGTAATATTATCCATGAGTCATTAGAGTGCTATTTTAATAATTTTATTTTCCTTTTAGCTACATAAATAATAAACATCTGATCAAAAATGCATTTGGAGATGCATAGCGAGTATTTTTATTTATTTTGGTAAAAACTACTCTAGGTAATACTTAAATTCTACACTTTTAATACATTGGCAAGTGATTTGTTAACATTTTATTAGTGAATTTTATTGAACTTATTAGCGGTAAGTTTTGATTCACCAATCAAACCATGACAAATCACATGTCATATTAAGTGGTATTAAATGAATAATATAGCAGACACAATTAGTACCAACAACGTATGACCTATTAATTTATTATTATGTTACATAATTAATAAAATAAACCCTACATTAGCCTTCTATATAGTATATTTATAATCACCTAATAACAGATTTACACATCATATAGTGTTTAACACCATATAATATCCTATAGTATTAATTACCCATATTAAAAATGTGAGACAATAGTAGGATCCTAAAAATAGCACTATCCTATAGTCAATAGTAGGATCCTAGAAATAACACTATCCTATATATTATGTAAGTAATTATATGTATAGTTAAAATTGTGCTATGGTTGTAAAACTTAAATTGTTCTTGTTACAATATATTATGTAAGTAATTATATGTATAGTTAAAATTGTGCTATGGTTGTAAAACTTAAATTGTTCTTGTTACAATGTTGAGATGTGCAGTAGTATCATTATTTTATTATTTTAAAAAATGATAAAGTTTTTTTTTCAATTAATTAAAAAAAACACACAAAATATGATACCAAATTAGAAACACATTTTTTTGTTTTTTGCACATTATTTTTTTCTCTCTTTTCAAAGAAATCTGCTTTCATTATTAATGTGTCATTTATTTATTTATTTTGAGGAGAGAAGATGTGGCTTTTTTTCCAAAAAGCAATTGTTTTAAAAATAAATATATAAACTAATATTATTTAATCATCAATTATTGAACAATAATTAATCAAACACAAAACTCGAATTATAACAAAAGGAATGCTAAATGTACTATTTTTTACATGCTTTAGTCTCACGCTCAATATATGGATTCCACTGTGACTTGATATATTATTAAAATATGAAATTAGATAATAAAAATCTATATATCAAATAGTAAGACCGAAAAAGTGTAGGACAGAATACCTTTAACATTAGCACTCTTTTTAAAAATAATAGTAAAAAAGTAATTAGCCAAATTAAGTTGCCAATACTATTTTTATTAGCTAACTAATTAAATATACTAGCATCTTAAAAACTTACCACTTTTTGCGGGTAAAGATATAATCCTAACATGGGAATTAGTTTTCCTAAAATTGAATATACCCATTCTATACAAGATTCATCTTATATATGAATCATTTTGATTCGTGTTTGGCTTTGGTAGAACTTTCCCTAATACACATTAATTATGTGTATATATATATATATATATGGTTGCCAATCCAATAGGTATTTGTTTTTTACCTATGGGTAGGTATTTTTTTTTAAGCCGTTGGATCACTATCTAATGATGATCCAATGGCTATAATGAAGTGCATGAAAAGACGCGCATCATTAATACTCTTTCTCTCTCTTACTTTTTATAATAAAAAAATGTGCATACTAAATTTTCATTGGCCAAATTAATACCTATGCATAAGTAAAAAAAATACCTACTAGACTGGTGCCCTATATATATATATATATATATATATATATATATATATGGAAAAGGTCGTTGAATTGGTGTATCAATTATATATATATAAAAATATATAAGAAAAAAATCATTGAATTGGATTCTAGGGGCGATGGACTTTAAAGATTAGGAAATGAGTGAATAGATGGTCGAATCAAAATCACCGATCACCGATGTTGAGAATTGATTTCTTCATGACCGTCTGATAATGAGAAGAGAGAGAAAAAGGAGGACAAGAGAAGCCGAGTGGAGAAAGAAGAAGGGAATCCTATCCAATAAAAGTGTAAAAGAGTCAATTCGTATAAAAAAGTGGTAGAGATTATATGGAAAAAAAAGAGTTGTTATGTTTAATTAATGAGCAAAAAGAAGTGGCTTATGGCTAATTAAATTTTTTTATTAACATAAGGAAAAAAGAAATAAGTACGTATGAAATAAATAAATAAATAATATATATTTGCACCAAACCAGTAAGTGTTTTTTTTCTTTTAACTTATCTATAGGTATTATTTTGTCCAATTACGTAACACCCTTTAGTTTAACTATATTGTCATATATAGTCAAACTATAAAGTGTTATTCTTTCTTAAGTCATATCTTAGTTTTATAAAAAGGTGGACAAATTTGAACTTTCCAAAATCATTAAAAAAAAAAAGCAACTCTATGACGTTTCTTATTAAAAGTGTCTTTACAAATATAAAATCAAAAGAAATTGTTATTAGGAATATACCCTAGAAAGCAATTTCTTTGTTTGGCATTTTAAACAATGTTTATTTGATTTAAGTGTTATCTATTTGTTATTAATAAATTCCATATTATGTCCCAATAATATACATGTGATATTTATGTTTTCTATTATGCAAACGTCTAAAAATTTCCATGACTAATAATGAGTAATAAATAATTATTTGTGTGAAGTGTTCACATGTGAGAGATTAAATTCTTTATTTCATTATGTCTAAATTAAAAGTTCACATTCTGCAAATAAAGATGGAATACTTTATTTTGCCATAGAATGTAGTGTTATCTATTTCAACAGGATTGATGAAGTCACCAATCATCGAAGTGTCTGACTTCGGATAGAAACAATAGAACGTTATAAGAAAGTTATAAGTGCATTGAACTGGACCAAGTGAAAATAGAATTTAAGGTTAAGTGCCATAACTCAATATTCTATCTTTCACTAATCTAGTACTATTACAAGATTACCTTAACCCTAGTGATTGTCGGACTTGCTTTCATGAGTTTTATCTTTTTGACTTACTAAAAGACTAGTTCCGATCATATGTTCGAATTCCGGTATCTTGGAAGATAAGATATGTGAATTGACGAGAACATCTTTTATGATTTGGAAACTATGCATATAATGTCACTTTGAGTTTTATCAAGGACTTGGATAATAAAAAACTAAGCGCTAGGTATTCACTTTGTGAATTTGATTGTGTTTGTATGGGCAGTTACAAACACCATAGTCAATTATTATCCATTAGATGAAAAATAATAACTCAAAGATAAATATGTACTAGAGGGGTATTACGGTAATTTCACCTCACTAGTACGGCATTACATCGGGGGGATATCTGCAGGTATAGTATATGCTAAATGGATCAATTTAATTAAAGTGTTAATTAGCTTCACAGAAAATATATGACATTTAGTCTAAGAGTGCAATATTGCGCCTATCGTGGAGTACTCCAATATTAATGGACAAGGCTCAATCACAATTAAGAGTTAATTATGATTATGGGTAGTTGGCCCATTGGAGCTTAAACTATTTAGATCTATAAGGTCTTCTGTCTATCTCACACATAGCCCAATAACTAATTGAATGCTCAGTTGAGCCCAATAAGCCCATTAGGGTTTACATCTCTTTAAATACTTAAGAGAAAAGTTCTTCTACACCTCTCTAAGTGTTCTGAGTGCCACTAATGTACAGTAACTGTGCTTTTTCATGTGACAGAGAGAAAAAGAGAGAGTGAAAGAGAACAGAGCTACCGCAGGAGAAATCTCGTGTTTGTTCATGGCCGCTGAGGGAGAGATACCCATGGTCATAGACGTACAATCAAGGAGAATGAAGAGTGTTCCGGATCGTCCGCTTATCTCTCGATGGGAATCAAAAAGGTACCCACAGACCGGATCATTCAACAGACTCTAGAGAATAGACAGGAAGGCTCAATGATTGTGAAATACTTCCAGGTTTTATCTAAACCAAGATCCATGAATTGATTTATGTTAGATCAACAATCCTATGTTTTTGTTTTATAAAATTTCAAGAAAATTTTAAAATACCTATTCCGTTGTGTTCTTGATTTGTTTACAAAACTGCGAAAATCATTTTCAGTAAAATCATTTTTTGAAATTTATTTTTTAGAATTTCCAATAATTGGTTTCAAGAGCAAAGGCTTTCAATGATCTAGCATATCTTGTTCATGTTTATTCTCTTAAAGTTTGATGATCTATGATTTCCATAATGATCTCTTTGATTCTGTCTGGTCTTGTTCATGTTTATGAGTATGCTCTGCTATGTATGATGATTGATTGATTCAATAAGTTTTAATGATAATTAATTAGATGTTACTATGAGTTTATGATCATGTGATGTGTTTTTGATTTTTCATTCTAGCATATTCTTGATTTTTCTATGAATGTTATTTTATGTTCTTGATAAAAGTGTTCATAGAAAATTATTTGATCTTTAATTGTGTTTTAGTTTTTAGGAAAAAATGTTTCTCCAATTAAAGATTTTTAAAAGTTTGGATTTTTTTTATAAAAAAGATGGAAGTGGGTTTGGCAGCTAGGATATTATATACCCTAGCCATATACACGTTGGGTTTTACCAATGTAAGACCCATATGACTACCATGCAAGACCATAATGGTCTTGTGCATGGTCACTAATGGCAGTGTACGAAAGTGCACTATCCAAGCACATTAGATGTGCTTTAGTTTTAAGCACATAAGATGTGCTTTGGCGGCGCAGGTGGCACCCCGTGCACCAACCGCACCAGTTTTGGCCCCCTCCTGTGGCTACGCAGGCTTCGTCCTGCTCCTGTGGTCGCTTCGTCCCGTACTCGTAGCTATGCCAATGTCGTGTTTGACCCATTGGAGTATGGAATTAGTTCCGTACATGACCGTGTGACATCCCTGAGGACCTGTTCTTTATGCCGTACATGGGTATGACTATACATCTGCATGCAATGATGTCTCGTATCCATAGCTGCACCACTTTTGCCCCACCTCCGTAGCCGCATGCATGTCGTCTCGTACGCATGTCGTTGAAATCTACGCGAGCCCGTTCTCACTTGGTACTTGTCCCTCACTTGGTACTTGTCCCGAGCGAGGCTGCTTAACGTTATGCGATCCCGTCGGCGCTCGGGATTGTCTCAAGCGTGGCCGCATGACATCCCGAGGATCGTCCTCATTGCAGTTTCCTATTCGGACCTTATGCTTGTTTCGAACTATGCGGCAGCGTCCCGATCGGCATCTCAGTACCATTGACCTTAGATTATCTATTTTAGATAATTTCCTTATTTGAATTAGAGATAATTTAGGAAATTTGAATTCATTATCTTTTCTAATTTTTGAAATTTAAATTTTGGTAACTAATTTGATAGGATAAGATTCTATCAAAAAATCCTATATTCTCTAATTTTGAAATTTAAATATTTGAATTTAAATTAAGGATGAGATCTTTAGTTTATCGAAGGATTTAAATTAAGGATAAGACCCTTAATTTAAATAATTTAAATTAAGGATAAGATTCTCAATTTAAATAAATTCAAATCAATGATAAGATCACTTAATTTAAGGAAATTTAGATGACTATTTAAATATAGATATGATCACATATTTAAACATATTTGATTTCAAATTTAAATACGAATGAAATCCCACTATTTAAGGAAATTAATTTAAATAAATAGGAAATTAATTAACTACAAAATTAAAATTTTAAATTAAATAGATATAGATAAGATTTATATCTTAAACATATTTTAATTCGATTAAAATATAAATTTTTGAAATTAAGAGTTAATTCGAAATCATTTAAAATTTTAATTAGATATATTTTTTAATTTAAATATTATGTGATAATGTTTAAAATTATCAAATTCAAAATAATTGGCTAGATATTTACTAAACTATTTATGAGATAATTAGTTATTTTTTTGAATTTGAATATGATTTGAATTCAAATTTAGAGATATTCTATGAGATTTAAATAGTTAAATCTTTTATAATTTAAATTTGAAACCTATGAAGATTTCAAATTAAAATTGGAAAGAATATCTTATCTATTCAAATCTGTTTGATTTTGATTTTAAAGTTTGTAGTTAATTTTAATAAGATTAAAATGGATGATTAGAAATTATGAGATAATTTCAGATTTGGCAAGTTTTTTAAACTTTCTATTTATTTTAATGAGATTTAAATAAATGATTAGATATTATGAGATAAATCTAAATTTAAATTTATATGATTGGATAATATTACTATATTAATTATTTCATAATTAATTTATGATTTAAAATTCAAATATTGAATTTAATTCAAGAGATAATCTAAAAGATTTAATAAGATTAAATTTTCAAATGATTATCTATATCAATTATCTAATAATTAATTTAAAGATTTGAAATTCAAATGTTGAATTTAAATTTAGAAATAATCTAACAGATTANAATTTAAATCTTGTGAAGATTTTAATTAGTAAATATCTACATTATCCAATTTAAATTTAAATAGAAAATTTACATTTTATTTTAATGAGATTAAAATAATGATTTGAAAATTATGAGATAATTTCAAATTTAAAAATCCAATAAGTGGGAGATATTTTAATTATGAGATAATTAAATTTGTAATTCAAAATTTAAATTCAAAAATTGAATTTGAATTTTGAAATATTCAAAGAGTTTTAACTTGAATTAAATTTTTAATTAAATAAATTAGATTTTATGAAAATCTTAATTATTTAAACTTGAATATTATCTCTCACAGTTATTATTTAATAATATCTTTTGTGAAAAGATTCTTCAATTATTAAATAATAATAAATGCTAAAATGATTGATAATCATTAACTTTTCTATTTTATTAAATTCTGCTAATACTTTATTATTATATGAATAATATTGCATGCATATTCTATATAGAGTATTTAATTACATGATCTTAGTAACATGTCATATAGGATAGTAGAGCTACTCACATGCAAAATATGAACATGCCTACATAATTGATTTTAGGTTACTAAGTAAGTTAGATAACTGGGTAAAATTATTAAATCCCTAATTATAAAATATTGAGTGGGAAAAGGTATGAGATACCCACGGTCTCCATTGTTGGTTCATTATGTAATAGAATGAGTCTCGTCTCAGAATCTTGCTGAGCTCCCGTAGAAGGGTTTTCGTCCGGGTAGTATTGGAAATGAATTTCTTAAAATAAGGTATTATGTGGACTATATGAGGCCGATCCCCCGTAGGAAAGGATCTTATATAGAAAGCTTAATTACTGAAACAATGGTTATACACTCAACTCGAAATAATAATATTCTCCCGTAAGAGTTCTTATTAGTAGCGTAAAGAACTAAATTAAATAGTAGTTAGAAATATGGGATATAAGATATTTGTCTTATTTTCTAAATGAAATTATTTTAGTTTGACTTGTTAATTGCATGACTTCCAGTAGAAGGCTTATAATTAATGAAAAGTTGAATTACCATGAATATTAGTGATAGACATAGGGATACTTCACTTGCATATTGTAGATTTTATTTTACATTATGTTAATTATTCAAAATATTTGTTACATGATATTTGCTATTATATGGATTAATTTATTTTCATTTAAATAGACATGTCCTTAATTCCTTTATCCACTGTACTCACACTCACATAATTTGTATGGTTAGACTATGTTGTCTAGATTAATGTAACCTAGATTTAGTGCTTATGGCTGATAAGTTATTAAGTTTTTACTCTTATATGTTCATCCACATTCACTGGTGAGACTAGTGAAGAAAAATAAAGCATATATGTGGTAGGAGAATTCCTAGAAAATTCATTGATATATGTTGACAAACGATGTCCAATATATTACAGCATGAAATTCAAGGAATTCAAACCACTATAATGTTATGCTAAATCTCAGTGAGATTTCTAATAAACATCTTCACCAATCTATAATAGCTAAAGGTGAATTTTCTAATCCCAAGCTAAAAGGAAAATATTTCTTATATTGCATTAAAGGATATTGAAAGAAAATTGTTAGAGATACCTATACAATACTTGATTGGAAGGTAATGAACAATTTATTGTTCATTAACTTATTTTAGTGGATGATTTAATGAATCTTGGATAGGATTCAAGAATCATTAACTATGTTTGCATATCTATTGCAAAGGGTACTATAGAAATCAAAGAGTTTAGTAAAGGCAAGTTCACTAAGAGTAAAGACTTCAATGGCTATGGTGTCTGTACATAAAATGAGAAATATTTAAATTTATATTTGATGAATTTATAAATAAGGACATTAAAAATTGTCAAGCATTTAAGAAAAATTTGATTTTTGTTTCATACTTGATGAAACGATATTATTTTGTTTGTCTTAACGATAAAGTTTCTATGTGAAAGAATAATATTCTTAATTGGGCTAAATGACATTTTTATTGACCTAAATTATTCTCATTGCATAATACTAATAATGGTGAGATTGAACATAATAAATCTATTCATAAGAAAGTGAGTAAGTACTAAGAATAAAATATATTTGTACTTCAGTTATATCAACCTAAATATGATCCAAAAATTAATTAAGCATAGACATCTAAACTTGTTAGAAGCCATACATTCACCAATCTGCGAATCCTATCTGGAAGATAAAATAACCAAAAAGGTCCTTTGTTAAAAAAGACATAAGAGTACAAGAATGTTTTTAAAAATAGTACAAACTATTATCTACAGGCCCTTGAGCAATCAAGCCCAATAAGGTTTTGAATATATCGTTATGAATGATTATTCAAAAAATTTTGTTATGTTTACCTAATGTGACTACTAATTGACTTCTTTCGAAAAGTTCAAAGAATTAAAAGCAGAAACCAAAAGGTAATTAGGAAAAGTATAAAGACTCATCGATTGGATCGAAGCATTGAATACCTTTGTAGAGAATTCTTAGGAATATTTCATAGAGAATGAAATTTTTTGGTCATGATTAAGTTGTTGTTTAATTATTCATTTTTAAAATCCCAAAGTAAGTTATTTCTTGAGAAGCTAACTGATAATGTAATCAACCTATCTATAAAAGATAAATTAGAGTAAGCACATAAGAAGGACAAATCACTAAAAGATCAATATATATCAGACCCTCATTGTAGTGGGAGACTTGTGAGATAATCTGATAGATATTTGGAAATAGGAGAGTCTTATAACCTAGAATCTGATTACTTTATCTACTAAGAGGAAGTAGATGATGTTGATATAGATTTTTGGCAAAAAGCAATAAAATCCATATTAGAGTCTATGTACTCTAATAGAATCTGGGATCTTATAGATCCACCTGGAGGGGTAAAACTTTTTAGGTGTAAATTAGTCCAAAAGACAAAAAGAGGAATAGATGAGAAAGTAAAGTCTTTTAAGGCAAGTTAGTTGCAAAAGGATTATATATAGAAAGAATATCTATTCTGTTGTTATGGTCAAGTCTATTCATATACTCTTTTCCATAGTCGTATCTCTTGATTATGAGATATAGTAAATGGACATTAAGATAGCTTTCCTGAGTTGCAATTTTGACGATTGTATCTAAAAGGTACAGCCAGAGGGATTCATTGAAAAATGTCAAGAAAGTAAAGTTTGTAAAACTTTAGAGATCTAATTTATAGATTTAAGTATTTGTCTAGAATTTATCGATTTGATCAATACATAAACGAATCTTGTATCTATAAAAAATTCAGGGCAACAAAGTGATTTTTCTGATTTATATATATTTATAATATATTAATCATTAGGAATGATATAGGATGACAATCATCAATAAGAATTTGATTAGCACAATAGCATGATATTATGCTGTTGGAATAGTAAGTTGTTACTAATCCCATCCAGAACCTAAACATAGAGTTATAGTCAAGTGTATCCTTAAGTATCTTCAGAGAAATAGGAACTATATGCTTGTCTATTCTGGAGAAAGATCTAACTTATGTAAGATATATTAATTCGGATACTCGATCTGAAAATATACTCCGGAGGATCAACCTTTTGTTATGTGTTAACCCTAATAGCGAGACACTATAGTGAGTAAGATGGCCTTAGCAGAAGAACCTTACTAATTCGTTTACCAAATCTTTAGTAATCAAAGTATTTGAGGATCACCTAGAAGGAATGAGACTGCGTGATATATCACATCTGTTTTAAAGGGCAAGTGGGAGATTGTTAGGAATATGCCCTAGAAAGCAGTTTCTTTATTTGGCATTTTAAACAATGTTTATTAGATTTAAATGTTATCTATTTGTTATTAATAAATTCCATATTATGTCACAATAATATATATGTGATATTTATATTTTCTATTATGCAAACGTCTAAAAGTTTCCATGACTAATAATGAGTAATAAATAATTGTTCGTGTGAAGTGTTCATATTTGGTAGACTATTATGTCAAAATTAAAAGTCCATATTCTGCAAAAAAAAAGATGGAATATTTTATTTTGTCATAGAATGTAGTATTGTCTATTTCTACAGGATTGATGAAGTCTCCAATCATCAAAGTGTCTGACTTTAGATAGAAACACTAATGCATTATAAGAAAGTTATAAGTGCATTGAACTGGACCAAGTGAAAATAAAATTTGAGGTTAAGTGTCGTAACTCAATACTCTATCTTTCACTCATCTAGCACTATTGCAAGATTACCTTAATCCTAGTGATTGTCGGACTTACTTTCATGAATTTTATCTTTTTAATTTACTAAAGGACTAGTTCTGATTATATAGTTCGAACTCTGGTATCTTGGAAGATAAGATATGTGAATTGACAAGAACGCTTTTCATAATTTTGGACACCATGCATATAATATCATTTTGAGTTTTTTTCAAGGACTTGGATAATAAAAAAAAAACCAAACGCCAGGTATTCACTTTGTGAATTTGACTGTGTTTGTATAGGCAGTTACAAACACCGTAGTCAATTATTATCCATTAGATGAAAAATGATAACTCAAAGGTAAATATGTACTATAGGGGTAATACGATAATTTCACCTCATTAGTACGACATTGCATCGGGGGTATATCTGCAGGTATAGTATATGCTAAATGGATCAATTAATTAAAGTATTAATTAGCTTCACATAAAATATATGACATTTAGTCTAAGAGTGTAATATTGGGTCTATCATGGAGTGCCCCAATATTAATGGATAAGATCCAATCATAATTAAGAGTACCTTAGACTATTTAGATCCATAAGGTCTCCTGTCTAGCTTACACATAGCCCAATAACTAATTGAATGGTCAGTTGAGCCCAATAAGCTCATTAGGATTTACATCTCTTTGAATACTTAAGAGAAAAGTTCTCCTAAGCCTCTCTAAGTATTCTACACGCCACTCATGCACAGTAACTATGCTTTTTCGTGTGTGACAGAGAGAAAAAGAGAGAGTGAGAGAGAATTGATCTGTCGTAGAAGAAATCTCGTGTTCGTTTATAGCCGCCGAGGGAGAGAAACCCATGGCCATAGACGTGCAATTAAGGAGAAGGAAGAGTATTTTCCGGATCGTCTGCTAATCTCTTGTTGGGAATCAAAATGGTGTCCACAGACTGGATCATTGAATAGGCTCTAAAGAATAGACAGGAAGGCTCAATGGTTGTGAAGCGCTTCCTGGTTTTATTTAAACCAAGATCCATGAATTGACTTATGTTAGATCAACGATCCTACGTTTTTATTTTGTAAAATTTCAAGAAAATTTAAAATATCTATTCCACTGCATTCTTGATTTATTTACAAAACTACAGAAATCGTTTTTGCTAAAATCGTTTTTTGAAATTTATTTTTCGAAATTTCCAGTAGTTTTCAACAGTCTATTTTGCCCTCAGTAAAAGTATTTACATTATACAAAAATATCTCAAAACAAAAATATCGCCCATAGGTCGAGTTCGTCCACATCTGTATGACCATAGTGACAAAAGATAAGCCAGACAACCAGCTACTTAACTCTAAAGTGTGTCTTTTCATCTACATCACAAGACTAGCATGAGCTAAATCTCAGTAAATAGAAACTATGCATGTTCATGTATGATTTAAAATCTCATCAAGTTCCCATTGTACACTTTTCTTCCTTAAATATTTGAGTCCATGTATTTTCTTTAAAAATACTCATAGTTGAGCCCTTTAGTATATTGTTATTCCCATAAGTCAATAGGTCATGATAACATTGGATGGAAACTCTAACCAAAAATAAAAATAAGGCGCGACTGTCATGTGAGGTTTTTAAAAACTCCTTCCTTCATTAAAGGGGCATCCCACACTACACTAATATTGTTCCACTTCAATGAGGCACATCATAAAATTTGTAAGTCCCGCTTCAACGGGAGAGTCTGCATCAACAAACTTACCTACCCAGCTCCGATAGACTAGTAATTGTCATTAAAACTTATCTTATAAAATTAGTACAATGGTACTCACTTTTAAATATTCTTTAATGAAATTCTCAATTTGCATGCAAAACGTACCCTGTACATATCATTTCATAACTTTCAAGAATGAGTAAGTCTTAAATAATAATATCTTCCATATAATTCTTGTAACACAGTTGTAAGTCTTTACTTATCTCGTATCTTGAATAAAAATTAATAGTAAAAATGGCCAATATCCTCTAGAGACTGGTATGTTGATCATTTGGCATAAATTACTGTTATTCAATATGCACATTTTACCAAAAGAATGTATTAAGATACTTGAACAAGACCGAAATCACAACTTTCATCAAATTGGGAAACTTGATCATAAAATAACTCGAAAACATACAAATCACTTAAGGTACTTGGTAGTCAATAACTAGTATTGAAAAACTTTTCAAAATTATTAAAATATGAATACTAGTTTATTAATACAAAAATGATTTAAAATGGCACATAATTTATAAAACTAGACCATTTGCCTCTAAATGGTGCCATTTTATTTTAAAAATATTTGAAAAGTGCCTTCCTTATTTTTTGGACATTCTTACATGATTAAAATCATAGTTTTAAACCTGCAATAAACATAAATAAGTTAATTCCCACATATACACATCAAAAAGGATCATTTAGAACAACCTAAATGCGCTTGAATTCCTTTTTATGTAAACAAAGTTAAAACTACTTTTACACATGTATCATCACAAGTAGCCACAAAATAAGTGTAATAAATAATAGAATCAATAAAATATACACTCCAAGTTTAAGAAATCAAATTACAAATATAGAAAACTTAATCTACTACACATAAAAACACTTAACTCTGTAAGTAGCAAACTTTAGGGGTTTAGATCTAACTTTATTCATTAAATAATAGTTTTGGTTTAGGAGCTGAAACAAAAGAGATTCACCACAAATTCAAAATCCCACCTAAACCTTACCTGAACTAGTTTGAGTCTTTGCTAGACTTCTTGCCTCCTATCTCTACCAAACTGATTCCCAAGGCTAAGAAATAGAACTTTGGACCTAAGAGGACCTGAAAGAACCATTATTTAAGTGGGAATAAGTAGAAAATTGAAATTAAAGGACAAGAATGAGAAAAAAAAACTAGTAGAATTACCTTAACTAGTTTTGGTCTGTCTTACTTTCTAGAGCTCCGACTTGAGTTCTACTACTTAAAAACTCTTGAATATGGCTAAGAGGAGTCGAGAGAAGTGCAGAAAGGTATTAGAGAGGTTCAACTCATGGATAAAGAGAAAGAAAAAGAAAATGATCAGATTTGGTCTAAAAGTGATAATAATTAAGAAATAGCATAACTTAAATTTTGAGGGGTATTTTGGATATTTTACACATTATTTTCTATGTGTCGAGCTATAAAACATCCTTAGTATAGTCACCATATTACTGGCCATTCCCATACTCCTAAGTGTAGACAAAATTAATGAATTCTAGCTTAGAAAATGAAAATTAGTTATACTTTAACCTATAATCTTATGTGACAGGTCTTATTATAATTTGGTAGAACCTAACCCAATAACCAATCATTGAACATAAAAATAAGCTAATTAGACTCCAATTAATAATACAAATATAGTATTAGTACTTAATTATTACAATGCACAAAAATGGCATTACACGATTAAGTTGAATCTAAGCTAATTTAATACAATAAAACACAAATCAGCGTCGTGAATGCCACCCTGTGCTTACTTAGAGCCGATAAATAAAATGCTATAAATAAATCCTAGACATTGAATTAAAACTGTTTGACGTATTAAACACACAGTAAATTCGACTCTGTAAAGCGTGAAAATTGCATTTTACCAAAAAACTACTATTTGACCAAGTTATCAACAATTATGATCTTAATACATATGCATGTTGTATTACCTTCATAAATATATTCTTTATTCTTTTAGCACATCCAGCTCTCTCTTTGAGATTATTTAACTTTTACACTGCATCGGGTCACTTCGACAATCATTAATGTAATAACATGCATATAAATGCACATAACATAAAGAATTAGTATGTTACTATGAAAGTGGTATTAATGACTCCTAGATACCTAACATACAATTAGGATATGTTTATTATTGGCTTAGTATGCATGTGAGAATCTCGGGCACTACAATTCTCCCTTCCTTATAAAATTTCATCCTCGAAATTTGCTTACCTAAATAAGTATGGATACTTAGTTTTCATCTCTTCTTATCTTTCCTATGTGACTTCTTCTACTTCATGGTTCTTTCACAGTACTTTAACCAAAGGGATTTTCTTGTTTCAAAGTTCCTTTTCTTTTGTATCCAAAATCTTGACTAGATGTTCCTCGTAACTCACGTCTTGACTTAGCTCCAATTGCTCATAATTTAAAACATGTGAAGGATTTGAAATGTACCTCCTTAACATAGAGACATGAAATACATTGTGTACATTCGACAATGAAAGTGACAAACCAAGTCTATAGGCAACATCTCCAACTTTATCGAATATCTCAAAAGGACCTATATATTTGGGACTTAGTTTTGTTTTCTTTCCAAACCTCATTATTCTTTTTATGGGAACAACCTTCAAGAATACTTTATCTCTAGTATTAAATTCTAATTTTCTTCTTTAACGATCTAATTAAGTTTTTTGTCTACTCTAAGCAGCTGGTATCTTTTTTCAAATTTTTTCTACTATCTCATTTGTTTCTATTATCAGTTCTGGACCAAGAAATTTTCTCTCTCCTATCTCATCCTAAAGAATAGGAGATCTTTCTACAATTTCTTTCATACAATGCTTCATATGGGGGCATTCCAATGGAAGATTGGTAATTGCAATTGTAAGCAAATTCTATAAGTGACAAGTATTTGCTCCAAGATCTATGGAAATCTAATACACAAGCTCTGAGCATGTCTTCAAGAATCTGTATATTTCTCTCTGATTACCCATCAATTTGAGGGTAAAAAGTTGTACTAAATGCCAATTTTTTATCCATTACCCATTGAACACTCATCTAAAATTTTGAAGTAAATCTAGAATCTCGGTCAGAAATGATAACTTTTTGAATACCATGGAGTCTCACAATTTTCTAGACATATAATCGAGAAAATTAGTCCAACTTATAAGTTATTCTAACAAGAAGGAAATGAGCTAATTTGGTATATCTATTCATAATCATCCAAATAGCATCATGTCCCTTAGTTGTCTTAGGAAGTCCAACCACAAGATCTATAGCAATCTCTTCCCATTTATATTAGGGTATGTTCAAAGGTTTTAATTTCCCAATAAGTCTTTGATATTCAACTTTGAGTTGCTGGCACATGAGATACTACTCTACATATATAACTATATCTTTCTTCAAACCAGGCTACTAGTAATGCATCTTTAAGTCTCTATACATTTTTGTAGTACTAGGATGTACAGAGTAGAGAGTGGTATGAGCTTCTGTTAATATCTCTTTTCTAATAATTCCACCTAGCAGATATAATCTATTTCTATATCTAATTACACCATTACTAGAAATCGGGTGATCTGTATTCTGGCCTTGTTTGATACTCTCTAAAATTGTCGGTTGAAGAGTAAAAGAAACAAATCTTTCTATCAAACCTGAAGACATAATCTCTATCTTAGACTTATATAAATCCATTAAGAAATATTTTATATCAACATACTTAACAATCATAGCAGCTAATGAATTCCTACTTAAAGCATTAATAACCACATTGGCTTTTCCTAGACGATAATTAATCTCACAGGCATAATCTTTCACCAGTTCAAGCCATCTTCTTTGTCTCATATTCAATTCTTTTTGGGTAAAAAAGTACTTGAGACTCTTGTGATCTGTGTAGATCTTACATGTCTCCCCATAAAGATAGTGTCTCCAAATTTTCAGTACAAAAATAACTATTGCTAGCTCTAAATCATGAGTAGGATACTTCTTTTCATATTTCTTCAATATCATAAAGGCATAAGCAATGATTTACCATTTTGCATTAGAACACATCCTAAACCATGCTTTAAAGTATCACTATAAACAACAAATCCTCCTGATCTAGACAGTATTAAAAGTATAGAGGATGTCACTAGATGATGCTTCAACTCCTCAAAATTTTTTTCACAATTATCATTCTATTGAAACTTCATATTCTTTCTTGTAAAATAAGTCAATAGAGAAGCCAACTTCAAGAATCCTTCAACAAAACATCTATAATAACCAGCTAACCCTAAGAAGCTACGAATCTTAAAAATATTTGTAGGTCTTGGCCAATTACTCACAGCTTTGATTTTTATTGGATCCACAAAAATACCATTTTTAGAAACCACATGACCACGGAAGATAACTTTCTCTAACTAAAACTCGCACTTCTTAAACTAAGTATACAACTGCTTTTCCTTAAGAATTCTTAAAATGATCCTCAAATGTTCCATATGCTCCTCTCTTGAGTGTGAGTAAATTAAAATATCATCGATGAAAACTATAACAAATTTATCTAAGAAATCTTTGAAGACTCTATTCATCATATCCATGAAAGTAGCGGGGGTATTAGTTAATCCAAAAGGCATCACTAAAAACTTATAGTGCTTGTATCTCGTTCTGAAAGTTGTTTTTGGAATATCTTCCTCCTTAATTTTCAACTGGTGGTATTCTGACTTTAAATCAATCTTCGAAAACACAGACGCTCTGTGTAGTTGATCAAACAAATCATCAATTTTGGGAAAGGGATACTTGTTTTTGATTGTGACTCTATTCAGCTCTTTATAATCAATGTAAAAGCCTCATGGTCCCATCTTTCTTCTTCACAAACAAAACTAAAGTACCTCATGGTGAAAAACTTGGGCGAATAAAACCCTTGTCCAACCACACTTGTAACTGTACTTTCAATTCTTTTAACTCTGCTAGTGCCATTCTATAAGGTGTCTCAGATATACAAGCCATACCAAGCAATAAGTCAACGATAAACTCTATCTTTCTATCAGGTGGTAACCCAAATAAATCTTCGAGAAATATATCAAGAAATTCATTAACTACTGGTATTTCTTTAGATTTCACTTTTAACTCTTTTCTGATATCCATTATATTTGTCAAGTAACCCTTGCATCCATTCTTTCGTAACTTCCTTGCTTTTATTGAGGAAATGATTAGAATTATCGAGTTTCTACTAGTACTAACAAAAGTGAACTTCTCCATATTTGATGGCTACTACCTTTTTCTTATAACAATTAATAGTAGCATGGTATTTAGATAACCAATCTATACCCAATATTTAACCAATCAATAGTGCCATTCTATAAGGTCCTCAGAGATACAAGCCATACCAAGCAATAAGTCAATAATAAACTCTATCTTTCTATCAGACGGTAACTCAAACAAATCTTCGAGAAATATATCAAGAAATTCATTAACTATTGGTACTTCTTTAGATTTCACTTTTAACTCTTTTTTGGTATCCATTATATTTGTCAAGTAACCCATGCATTCATTCTCTCGTAACTTCTTTGCTTTTATTAAGGAAATGATTAGAATTATCGAGTTTCCATTAGTACTAACAAAAGTGAACTTCTCCATATTTGGTGGCTGAAACACTACCTTTTTCTTATAACAATCAATAGTAGCATGGTATTTAGATAATCAATCTATACCCAATATTTGAAATTCAAGTACTCTGGTATTTTGCTCAATTTTCTCACAAATGCAGGCGATGCAAATGAATGTATAGCCCCTGAATCTATTAATGCATGAATAGGAATACCAGTAATAAGAATCTCACTTGCTACAATAGATAGATTCGTCTTGGTATCTTCTTTGGTCATCGTATACACACGAGCTGAAACTCTCTTATGCTCTTCTGAAGTGTTTAGACAATTCTTCGCAAAGTGACCAGATTGTCCACATAAGAAACAAGCACCAAAACCCATTGAACACTCTCCACTATAAGTTTTTCCATAACATAAAGAATGAGTGTGTTACTATGGAAGTAATATTAATGACTCCTAAATACCTACCATGTAATTGAGAAATGTTTATTATTGACTTAGTATATATGTGAGAATCATGGGCACCACAAATTAAAATTAAACTCACGTCTTTTCATGCTAAAATACAAGAAAGAAAGAGAAAAGAAAAAAACATTAAATAATGAGTTATTATTATTATTTTTTTTTAACAATTTAAATTATAAAAATTGTTGAATAATAATCTAATGACTAAAAAACAAAATATCTATAAATATGTAAATATATATATATCTACTCGGTTAAGAACCAATATATATATATATATATATAATCTAATGTTGTACACAACTTCGTAATGCATGCAATTAGATTCTTGACATGTTACTACACTAGTGTTATATTGTACTTGCTCTAACTTTTAAAAAAAATATTATTATTATTGTTACTATTGCTGTGGATATTATTAGGATAAATACCTCTTTGGATTCACTAACTTTCAACGTCGTATCACTTATACTATCGTTTAATTTTTCGTAGCACTTAAACCATTAATATTTGAAAAATATCCACTTAGACCGCATGACCCACATCTACACCACGTGACCCCATTTAGAGGGGTATTGGATGAATAAATAAAGCATTGGACGAAAGATCCTCTCATATTTGTTTCCCAAATGATTAATGCCCCCAACCATTACATGATTATTCTCAATATTATTATCATAATTACCTAATATCCTTCAAAGCAAGCTCACATAGTCTTGTAAGTGGCCAAGTGGCAGGTATTTAATTTTTATTTTAACGAGGATAATGAATAAGAACCTCAAGTGATAAAATTAAAAAAAAAAAAAAGAAAAAAAGAAAAAACTATGTAGGGATCTAGGTGATAGGACGTCTGAATATTTATCCTTCTTATTCTTATTATTTATATTTGACGTAAGAGTTACTGTACCGTTGATTAATTTCGTACTGACCAATTGCCAGGACAGTTCTTGGACCACAGTAGCACTGTACTAGAGGCTAAAACTGTATGAACCGTTGCGGGGACAAACGTCCAACCGTACACCAAATTGTATGTTAAAATCTTATTAATAGATCCACCCTTTGTTATCCTTTCTATTATCCAATCTCGTAAAAAAATTGTAAGGACAAATTGGTCTTTTGACCGAAAAAAAAATTGGGACAGATTTAGGTCTAGATTTATTTGGGCAAAAATGTAAAAAATATTTGAAAATTGGGGTCAAAATATAATTATTCAAAAGTATTTTTCAGAAAATTTTCAGAAAATTAGGTCCAAGTGCAAATAAGTAAAACAATGACCAATTAACAAGATTTTGACACGTGGCGCTACAGTTACGGAAATTGTCTATAAATCCCTGTATTTTCTCTTTCTTTTATGATTTAGTCCCCGCGAAGACCCGCCACTGCCAGCCACCGTCGCTCCTCCTTCTGCCACCGTTGCAGCTCGCCACCACCCGAAAACAACGCGCCGTCGCCGAACGAAGCTCCCGCGGCCAGAATCAACCGCATCGGAGCCCGCGATCGCCGAAAAACGGCGAAAAACACCGCGGCTTGTTTTGCTCGTCGGAGCCGATTCCGCCCACCGTTCGCTACGAAACTGGTCGTCATGGACTCGTCTCCTCACGATCAATCTGGTGGTAGGTACCTCGTATCTCAATTTTTCTCTGTTTGATTTTAATTTCGTTGGACAGTTTTGTGTATAATTGGTTTTGAAATTGACTTTTTGATCGGACCGTTAGATTTTAAAACTAATATCATTTTTGAAATCTACGTTGAAAATGGTGAAAAATGAGATATATATTGACTATGTTCCAAAACAGGCCCGAAAAACGAAATCGGACAACTCAAATTTACCTCGATTCGCGTGCTATGGGAACTCGCATCTAAATTTGAAAAATTATATGTCTAATCTAGGGTTTTTGGGTGCTTTGAATTCAGTGGTAAAGTCTGTTTCATAATTTAAAGCTCCGTTTGAAAATCAAGTTTTCAACCCAGTGAACCAAAGTTTCGAAAACGACGTCTGCTCATCCAAGCGACACCCAAACGACGCCAAACTTTCTCCATGGCCTTGTAATGCTAGTTGGATGCTCGATTGAGGTAGGTATTCGATTACTTGATTCAAAAATTAATTTAATTTATGAATTTTACATATTTTCAATAAATATAGAATTTTGTGAAATAATTTATAAAAAATTGTATTTATGTCCATTTTGACCTGATTTGGGATATAAACTGCATGGGCGGCATGTCACACTGGTTGGCGTATGATATATACTATTTTGGATTGTTTTCTGCAGGAAATTAGATTTTTGGGTTTTGATAGAAAATAGTTGTTGTAATGCCAAAATTTTTAGAAAATCCAAAATGGTTTGAGAACTCAGTTTTGAGGACTGGAAGTGATTTGATTAAAGAATACTATATGGTTATTTTGAGATGTGGAAATGTGGTATATCCTTATCCTATCATTCATATAAAAATTGCATACATTCACACATTTACGATACCCTACATTGTGTGATCGGACTTACGATACCCCATATTGGGTGATTGGACTTACGATACCCCACATCGAGTGATCGGACTGAAGGTACCTCTTTCTTCCCCTCAGATGACACTCAGTGTAATTTGGATCAAAAGAGCTAGATCGAGACATTTGCAGAACAACTAGTTTATTTATATTTTGATAAATTCCTATGAGACTTGTGAAATATTTAAATTTGAGTAGGAATTTGGATTTCATTAAACTTTATAAATTAGAATATGAAATTTGGACATAGTTTGTATTACTTATGTCTGTGTTTAAGTATGCGATGATTTGTGATGTACGACTATTAAACAATTGTTTTAATTACGGTCTATGTTCAATGAGTGACGTATAACTGTGGGATTTTATTTTCAACTAAATATTTTGTTGAGACCAGTTTTGAAAGGTTAGAGACCCCGGGGCAAAAACTTTGAATGAATTGAGTTTTTTGGTTTTTTTTTTTTTGGTATTTCTAATTTATGAAATACTCATTCTGTCATTGACCCCGGCCTTGGGTTGTGATAGAAAATTTGGTATCAGAGCTAGGTTTTAATTTAAAATACACAGTGTGTATCATTCATTAAACTAGATTGGACATTTCGTTTACATAAGTCGTGCAAAATAATCATCTTACTAGTACGTTAGACATATTGAAAAACAGATCAAGAAAATGCCTCCAAGAAGAAGAGTGCCTCAACTAGAGAGAGAAAAGATGCTCCTCTATAGCAAGACCTTCCTGCTTTTAGTATTGTTGATGCTCTTCAACAAGCTATGCAGAGGATACCTGGTCTTATGACAAGGCCGACTACTGAAAATGACTGATCTAAAAGCTTCAGGGATTTTATTAAGCAGAACCCACCAAATTTTTATGACGAACACAATCCCGCAGCTGCACTGAGATGGCTTAGGGAAGTTCAGAAGAAATTGATACTTTGGCAGTACCAGCAGAGTTTAGAGTAGGCTTTGCAATATACTTGCTTCAGGATACTGCTGATCATTGGTGGAACGCTATTAAGTTTACTCATAACACTATCACTATGACTTGGGAACAGTTTGATGAACTGTTCAGAGGATAGTATGCTAATGACGACCATGTTAATGAGATGCTGAAATAGTACAATATCTTGCGCCAATGTAGTATGATTGTTGATAAGTATTATGTGAGGTTTATGGAACTCTCCCAATATGCTCATACTCCGGGGAACCATTCGAGATTGCAAGTAGTTCATTTCAGAACCAACTTAAGGCCAGAGATTCGCACCAGACTGGAGCCATTTCCAATTACTACCCTTATGGAGGCTTATGGTACAACTCATAGAATTGAAGTTACGTTGATTGATGATAGGGGAACTACTGGTGGATATAATGGAAAAGGTACAGATCGAAAAATGAAAAAGAGACGATGGAAAGGACATGGTTCACAGAACAGTGGACATAGTGGCAGTTTTGTTTCAACAGGAAGTGAGCATTTTACTTCATATTCCTGCCACTACTATGGTCAACAGGGCCATTTTAGAAGAAATTACCCCCAGCTTTTGCAGACTCCTTCACCGACCACCAGAGGACCACAGAGGAGTCAAGCAACTTCGATGTCCGTCCCTAGTCAGCAAACTAGGCCTGCTTATTTCCAGAGCTCAGCTCGGACTTTTAACTCTGTTTAGCACTAATATCATCCTCACGGTTCTACCTTCACCACAGGGCGCCAGACATCTCAGGCATCTGGAACACAAGGAGGTTATGGATAGTCCTACAGTAGTACTCCTAGATCTAGCAGTAGTCATCCGGGCAGAGGCAGAGGAAACAAAGGAAAGGGGAAAGCACAAACCTATTCAGTCACCAGGACAGATGGATATGATCAGCCTGGATCTAGAGTGGTTGATGGTATGATCTTACTTTATCACTCTTGGGCTCACGTGTTATTTGATACCGGTGCATCATATTCCTTTATATTTGTGTTGTTTGCCAACATGTTGGGTTTAAAATCTGAAATCTTTGATCCTGCTTTGAATCTTGATACTCCTTTGAGAAATGTCAATGGTGTGTCTACTATATGCAACTCTTTTTCTATCGTCATTGATGGATGTGAGTTATTAGTTAATTTGATTGTAATACCTATGAACCAATTTAATGTGATTCTTAGTATGGACTAATTGTCCAAATATATAGTAATAGTAGATTGTCATAGAAGAAAGGTAACTCTTCATACCAAAGATGGTTACTTAGTTGTGTATCAAGCTAGTTTAAATCCAATAAGCCTCAGTCTTCTCCTAAGAACAAGTATTAGTGAGAGAAAGAAATTGGAATGTTATGGAAGCCTATTCACTATTGATAGAGAGATGGGAACTGTCAATAAATACCCATAGATATTAGTGGTTAGTGAATTTTCTGATGTCTTTCCAGAGGATTTATCTGGATTACCACCTGACAAAGAGGTTGAATTCTGTATCGACTTAGTTTCTGGAACTCAACCAATTTCTATTCCTGCTTATCGAATGGCCCCTGTAGAGATGACTAAATTAAGGGAACAACTAGATGACTTATTGTCAAAAAGGTTCATCCGGAGTAGTACCTCACCTTGGGGTGCTCCAATTCTCTTTGCCAAGAAAGCTGATGGTACACTCACACTTTGTGTGGACTACAGAAAGCTAAACTAGCTTACGATAAAGAACAAATATTCTTTGCCAAGAATTGATGAGTTATTTGACCAACTCGGGGGATCCAAATTATTTTCAAGGATAGACCTGAGATCTGAGTATCACCAAATGAAGATTCATAAAGAAGACATACCGAAAACTGTATTCAGGACTCAATATGGTCATTTTGAGTTTCTCGTTATGCCTTTCGGGTTGATGAATGCACCTACAGCATTCATGGACCTTATGAACAGAATCTTCAGGCCTTATTTGGATAGATTCGTGGTTGTGTTTATTGACGACATTTTGATTTATTCTAAGGCTCGGGAAAAACATGTTGAACATTTAAGGACTATGCTTCAGACGTTGAGAAATCATCACTTATATGCCAAGAGATTGAAATGTGATTTCTGGATGACAGAAGTTAAATTCTTGGACCATGTGATTTCTCAAAATGGTATCTCAGTTGATCCGTCTAAGATAGAGTCTATTCAAGGATGGAAAAGACCGAGAAATATTACTGAGGTGTGGAGTTTCCTTTGTTTAGCTGGTTATTATCGTCGTTTTGTGGAAAACTTCTCGAGTATTGCTTTACCTTTAACCAATTTAACGAGGAAAGATGTCAAGTTTGCTTGGAATGATGAGTGTGAGACATCATTCATAAAATTGAAGGAAAAACTGACAACTACACCTGTTCTGATTATCCCTGACAGTAGTGAACCATATGTGGTGTACACAGACGCTTCTAGTCTAGGATTGGGATGTGTTTTAATGCAAAATGGCCGGGTTGTAGCTTATGCTTCTCGTCAATTGAAACCTCATGAAAAGAACTATTCTACTCGTGATCTAGAATTAGCGACTGTAATATTTGCTCTCAAAATCTGGAGATGTTACTTGTATAGTGTTAAGTTTGATATTTACTCCGATCTCTTCAATCAAGAGACTTGAATTTGAGACAGAGGAGATGGATTGAATATATGGAGGATTATGATTTCAATCTTCAGTATCATCTTGGAAAGGCAAATGTGGTAGCAGATGCCTTGAGCTGTAAATCTCATGGTATACTTGCTTCTTTGATACTTAAAGAGTGGAAAAATTCAGTCACTATTGATGATTATAATTTGGAGTATTCTGAGAGAAACAATATTGCTTATGTTAGCAATGTAGTGACTACTCCTTCACTTCTTCAGATAGCTCAACAAAGTCAATGGCAAGATCAAGAATTAAAGAAAATTTGGAACCAACTTTAGAATGGTAAACAACTAGATAGTTGGAGAACTAATAAAGAAGGATTTGTACTATTCAATGGAAAGTTAGTTGTAGCTAATAATCCACAACTTTGAGAGATTATATTGACTAAAGCTCATAAATCTAAGTTTGCAGTACATCCCGGTAGTACTAAGATATACCATGACTTAAAGAGACAGTCTTGGTGGAAATGCATGAAACGAGACGTAGCTACTTTTGTGACTAAATGTATAACCTGTCAGCAATTAAAAGCAGAACATCAAAGACCAGCTGGATTACGTCAATCATTGCCTATTCCAGAATGGAAAATGGGATAAGATCACTATGGATTTTGTAATGGGATTGCCGAGAACTCAAAGGAAAAATGATGAAATTTGGGTAATTGTTGATCAAATGACTAAAACTGCTCATTTTATACCGATTCGAATTGATTTTTCTCTCAACAAACTTAGTCGTCGTTATGTGGATCACATTGTTCGTTTATATGGAGTGCCTTCCAGCATAGTTTCTGATAGAGATTCAAGATTTACATCCAAGTTCTGGAAGAGCTTTACAGAAAGCTTTGGGAACACAACTAAATCTTAGTACAGCTCATCACCCACAGACAGATGGCCAATCTAAGAGAACAATTCAAACTCTAGAGGATATGTTTCGCTCATGTATACTGGACTTTGGTAGAAGCTGGGATGATCATTTGTCATTAGTGGAGTTGGCATACAACAACAGCTACCAAACCAGTTTGGGTGTGGCTCCATATGAGGTATTATATGATAGATTATGTAGGTCGGCCTTATATTGGGTTGACGTAGAGTAGCGAGTTACTCTTGGGCCAGAATTGATACAACAGACTACTGATAAGATCAACATGATAAGAGAAAGACTTAAGATTGTTCAGAGTCGTCAAAAGAGATATGTAGATTACTTGAGACGAGAAGTAGAGTTTGATGTTGGTGACCAAGTGTTTATAAAGGTCACACCGAGGTGTGGAGTTATTAGATTTGGAGTTAAAGGAAAGTTAGCTCCAAGATATATTGGGCCATTTATGATTATTGCAAGAATTGGGCTAGTAGCATATCGATTGGACTTACCACCATAGTTGGGCCATGTGCACAATGTCTTTTATGTTTCAATGCTAAGGAAATATGTTCCTGACCCATCTCATGTAATTCAATACGTGGAGATACCAATTCAAGAGAATGTTACTTATGGAGAACAACCAATTCAAATAATGGGAAGAGAACTCAAAGTACTTCGCAATAGAGAAATTCCACTTGTCAAAATTCTTTGAAATTACCATAAGGAAGAAGAAACCACTTGGGAACTTGAGACAAAGATATATGAAAAACACCCTCACTTGTTTAATTTTCAACTTGAAGTTGTACTTTGAATGTATGACTTGTACTTGAATTTCGGGACGAAATTTATTTAAGGAGGGAAGCATGTGAAATCCCATAAAAATTGTAAGGACAAATTGGACTTTTGACCTAAAAAAAAAAAGAATTTGGACGGATTTGGTCTAGGTTCATTTGGGCAAAAATGTAAGAAAATTTTGAAAATTGGAGTCAAAATGTAATTATTCAAGGGTGTTTTTAAGAAGATTTTCAGAAAACTAGGTCCAAGTGCAAATAAACAAAACAGTGCCCAATTAACCAGAAGTTGACACGTGTTACTACAGTTACGGAAATTGCCTATAAATCCCTATATTTTCTCTTTCTTTTTCGATTTAGTCCCCGCGAAAGACCCGCCACTGCCAGCCACCGTCGCTCCTCCTTCGACCACCATTGGAGCTCGCCGCCACCCGGAAACGATGCGCCGTCGCCGGACGAAGCTCCCGCCGCTAGAATCAGCCGCATTGGAGACCGCGATTGCCGAAAAACAGTGAAAAATGTCGCGGCTTGTTTTGCTCGTCGGAGTCGATTCCGGCCACCGTTCGCCATGAAACTAGTCGTCGTGGACTCGTCTCCTCACGAGCAATCTGGTGGTAGTACCTCGTGTCTCAATTTTTCTCCGTTTGATTTTAATTTCGGTGGACAGTTTTGTGTGTAATTAGTTTTGAAATTGACTTTTCGATCGGACCATTAGATTTTAAAACTAATATCATTTTTGGAATCTACGTTGAAAATGGTGAAAAATGAGATATATATTGACTATGTTCTGAAACGGGCCTGAAAAACGAAATCGGACGGCTCAGATTTGCCTCGATTCGTGTGCCATGGGGGCCCGCATCCAAATTTGACAAATTATGTGTCTAATCTATGATTTTTGGGTGCTCTGAATTTAGTAGTGAAATTCGTTTCATAATTCGAAGTTCCGTTTAAAAATCAAGTTTTCAAACCAATGAACCAAAGTTTCGAAAACGACGTCCGCTCATCCAAACGATACCCAAACAACGCCAAACTTTTTCCATAATCTTGTAATGCTAGTTGGACGCTCGATTGAGGTAGGGATTCGATTACTTGATTCAAAAATTAATTTAATTTATGAATTTTACATATTTTCAATAAATATAGAATTTTGTAAAATAATTTATAAAAAATTATATTTATGTCCATTTTGACCTGATTTAGGATATAAATTGCCTAGGCGGTACGTTACACTGGTTGGCGTGTCATATATATTATTTTGGATTGTTTTCTGCAGAAAATTAGATTTTTGGGTTTCGATAGAAAATAGTTGTTGTAATGCCGAAATTTTTAGAAAATCCAAAATGGTTTGAGAACTCAGCTTTGAGGACTGGAAGTGATTTGATTAAAGAATACTACATGATTATTTTGAGATTTTGTAGAAATGTGGTATATCCTTATCCTATCATTCATATAAAAATTGCATACATACACACATTTACGATGCCCTACATTGGGTGATCAGACTTACGATACCCCACATTGAGTGATCGGACTTACGGTGCCCCACATCGCGTGATCGGACTTACGATACCTCTTTAGGTGGCTCGGACTTACGAGTGATCTATTAGGACACTTCGGACATCATGATTGCATACATGATTATATATTGGCTTGAATGGGTATGTACTAGTTTTAATGGATATTACAATGGTTTGAAATGTTTGAACCATTGGATTATGATTTCCACTTGAGTTTTGTAAACTGTTTTGAATGGAATACTAACTATGCAAGACCTTCAACATGAGTATATTTTTTATATATGTAAGAACTTGTAATCGACTCTCTACTGGGCATTAGCTCACCCTCTTTCTTCCCCTCAGATGGCACTCAGTGTATTTGGATCTGAAGAGATAGATCGAGGCATTTGCAGAACAACTGGTTTATTTATATTTTGGTAAATTCTTACGAGACTTGTGAAATATTTAAATTTGAGTAGTAATTTGGATTTCATTAAAATTTATAAATTAGAATATGAAATTTGGACATGGTTTGTATTACTTATGTCTATGTTTGAGTGTGAGATGATTTGTGATGTACGATTATTAAACAATTGTTTCAATTACGGTCTATATTCAATGAGTGACGCATAATTATGAGATTTTATTTTCAATTAAATATTTTGTTGAAACTAGTTTTAAAAAGTTAGAAACCTTGGGGCAAAAATTTTGAATAAATTAAATCTTTTTGTTTATTTATTTTTTGATATTTCTAATTTATGAAATACCTATTTTGCCATTCACCTCGGCCTCAGATCATGACACAGACAGTTATTGTTGTCTTTTACAAAGAATCAATCAGTTGACACTAATGAATATAACTTCCAATTTATATATATAGGATAGACCAACGAAAGAGCTTCCTTATACTAAGATGATGAGCATTCTTATACTAAGATCATTTGAAAAAGAGGAAAAAAAATATATTCCTTACTAAGAACAAAGCGTCTGCGTATGCTTTTGGTTCTCAAAATCAACGCAACTGTTTCAATTATTTAAATTTGTCTGCTCGTGATTGAAATATTAGTCTTTCTTAAAATGTAAGATTAAAAGTCTCCTTAGGACTAAAACGAGGGATGTTCTGTATTAAGAAATGATAATTAAAAAAGGAACCAATGCTTCATCAATAGGCTTTAAATATAAGACTCGTTTTTTGGGTCATTAATTAGAGTAGAATGTAGGTGCTTATATGACACCTACCTCAGTTTCACGCTAATTAACCGTTACGATACTGCCACTTTTTAAATAAGTTATAAGCATTTTGCGTGAATACTTACGATTTTTGTTTAAAAAAAATGCGACACGTAATTAACGATGGCCAATCATAAAAAGATAAGCTTTAATACCAAAGACCAATGACCAGTAATATCACTTTCCATAACTTTTTTTTGGGGGGGCTAAACGTCACTTTCTATTTTCTATTTGATATTTATAATAGCTTAGATTGGCTACACATATATACCCACTAAAAAAAAATAAAATTTCTAAAAATAATTAGAAAAAACAAAAAATTAGTCTGAAAAGGAAACGCTGTCAAACCAATAAAGCGCGCGTGTTTTAAGAAGTAGGCGTTACGTGATTGCATGACCTTAGCAGGCCTTTGCATGATTATTCACATTACTTGGACGGCAACAAAGTCCCACTCGCGCGCGACTATAAATATCTCCAATACACGCTCTCTCCTTTCGCCTGCTTTCACGTGGTGCATTTTGGTAAAAGCGACAATGCTAGCTAATACAAGTCAAACTAAGTAACGAAGTTACCAAAATACCCTCTAGTCTCTTTCGGCCGTTGGGCAAAAGCCTCGTGTTGGGACCGTTTGGATAAAATTCTGCGCTTGTGCCAACTGGGACGACCACGACGATAGACAGCGAGTGAACTTAAATTGAGGAGGGAGGGAAAAAAAAAAAAAAAAAAAAAAAAAGGGGATAAATTTTGAAAGAAAGAGACAGAAACGACGACGCCAAAGAAATAAGGCCAGGACTCGACGTGTTTTTGAAACCTCGTAATGAATTTTATTTTATATGCTATTTTTTTTATGGTCCTCTCTAAAACTATATAGAGTGTCTTAACACGTCCGTAAATTATTCAAAATTTTAATTTTATCCTTTTTAATCAATAAAATTATTGTCTTAATACTCGTATAAATTTTCATTAAATACTCTAAATTTTTGTCCCTCACGATTTTAGTAGCTTAGGAACAAAATTGAAATTTTCAATAATTTTAAAGTTATATTGAGACGTTTAACTTAACTGGGGACAAACATAAAAAAAGACCTCTATTTTATTACCTTCTCTCTTAAAAAAAGAAAAGAAAAAACCATAACTGTCTCTTCTCTCTCTAAAACCCTCTTTTTAACCCTTTTTTTTTTTTTTTTTTTTTTTCTGCTGCCTTACAGATCAGGCCGCGAAGACCGTACTCTCTTGATTTTGTTTCTCTGGTTTTTCAGGCTTGGGTTTCTGGTTTCAGAGCTCTGATGGTGGAGCTGGATTTCTAGGGTTTTCGTTTCTTCGTTTGAGAGACTTGAGAGTTTGTTTGAGCTTCGATGTCGACTGCCTCGTCATCGTCGCCTGCGGCTCCCAAGGTCTGCTACAATACTGAGTGTAAGGAATTGAAGCCGGAGCGGCCGAGAAAGGGCTGGCGCCTTCGCACCGGCGAGTTAGCTGAGCTCTGTGATCGATGCGCGTAAGTCGATAGCTCTTTTCTTTCTTTTTTTTTTT